>JAOTBA010000007.1:3685374-3695524 GCA_025629845.1 Erythroxylum squamatum | reverse complement strand
CCCCACATAAATAAATGGCTGAGATTTATTGGACACAATAAGACACCATAATATTGGACAGGAGATCTGGACTCGTATTGATAAGCCTCCCATCCTTAAAACATACATCCTAAAAAGGAAGGCGTAAAAGTAGGATTGAGAAATCTCAGCCATTTATTTTGTGGAACCCACGTGGGTCCCATGCGGGCCCCACATAAATAAATGGCTGAGATTTATTGGACACAATAAGACACCATAATATTGAACAGGGGATCTGGACTCGTATTGATAAGCCTCCCATCCTTAAAACATACATCCTAAAAAGGAAGGAGTAAAAGTAGGATTGAGAAATCTCAGCCATTTATTTTGTGGGCCCCACATAAATAAATAGCTGAGATTTATTGGACACAATAAGACACCATAATATTAAACAGGGGATCTAGACTCGTATTGATAAGCTTCCCATCCTTAAAACATACATCCTAAAAAGGAAGGCGTAAAAGTAGGATTAAGAAATCTGTTTCCTTATACTCATTAGAGATAGTTTAAATAGCAATAATATGGATTCCGGAACCATTTTTTGGAACCGTCGTGATTGTCGTTTGGAGAGAGAGGCCCTCTCAAAAGGTCCCAGCTGAATTCTTTGTTTCTTTCTCTATTCAATGGAAGATACGGCTAATTCATTACAGATTCTCTAATTCATTCTCTGTTTAGTGTTGTTTTGTACAATCGAAAGAATTGGGTTGTATCAGAGGTTTCCTCTCTTTCTTGTTGAATTGAATATGGCTTTCTGTCGCAGGGCATGCTTACATGCAAGTACATTAATTCTGTATACAGCATTAATGTACTTGCATGTAAGAATCAGTAGGAACCCATTCAACTTCTGAGAAAGCTCCAAGGTCCCATTCCAGCTCCGGTCCTGCAGATACGAATATACAAGTTTACAGAAACCACAATGAGTAATGCACACAAAATTTCCTGTAAACTGAGGCCACAGTATTTTCTACTGCTTCATATAAGAAATTACCTCAAAAACCCAGTAAACGCGCGTAAACTCATAAATATTGTTAACGCAGTCCAGATACCGATATAACCATGGCTTGAGGATAGAGCAAATAAGCTCAAGATAGTTACAATTGCCACCACAACCTGGAAGAAGCAAACATATAAGCTAAATATAAAAGAGATGAAAAGGAATACAATCTCATTACAAATTCAAGATTACAAGTGTCATTAGGATTGTAAATTTTAGATGATTCAAGAAGCAAACCAATTAAGTTCCACAAGGAAGAAAGATAAAAAGATTATCAACGAATGAATTTTTTGAGAGGGTGAATGGCAAAGAATACCATTGAGTATGCAGAATATGCAAAATCAGAAGCTCCATAGTTGACTCCATCAAAAACAAAGGCCAGTGCATTAATGGGTTGAGTCACCGCAACAAACTGATCAGGAAAACGGAAACCTCTGAAAACATATTGATGAACAACCCAGAGGCATAGAAAGGAAAATAAACTGTTCTTGTTGCCAGAAAACGGATGCAGGAAAATACCGGGATGCCCAAACTAATAAGATGCAAAACATTGACATCATCTGTGAACAGTCTCGAAGCGAATTGTAATCCAACTAGAAGGATAATGGAGAGCGCTAGACCCAGAACCAAACCAAGCTGTAATAGAACGAAAAACAGATTTACAATGTTGTATAGAGTATAAGTAGCCCCCATACAAAGAAATTAAGTTACCTGCAATACACGTGAAGCAGTGGTTACAGCTTTCTCATAATCATTCTTTGCAAAAGCACTTGCAAGCATTGCCTATGAAAACAGAAACTTATTACCATATTATAAAAGGACACAATATAGCAATAGCTAGAATTTGCATTTGCTATAGAATTTGCAAATCTTGAATATGAACCATTTGCTATAGAATTTGCATTAGCTAGAGAAAAGCTTCTTACTTGCCCAGCAACGGCCAGACCATCTGCAAGTAAAGAGGTTGCCAACCAGATCTGCAAGCAAACCTGAAATGCTGCCATCGAAGTTGATCCCTGCCTTGCAGCCAATGATGCTGCCAATGTGACACAGAAGGTTGCGGCTATCACCCTCATCAATAGCAGAAATCCTGAAGATAACAGTCTGGCATAGGTCGGCGCAACTACCATAAAGAATTAATGCCAAAAACGGAGGAGTGACATTTTCTTCCTCAAAGGAACTCAGGAGGAAAAGAAAAATTGACGTGTGTGTATGTGTGTGTGTGTGTTTGAGTGAGACGGGGAGAGGTAAGTGACCATTTTTCAGAAACCGTCCAAACTGCAGGTTTCTAACGCTCGGAGGTAATAGATCAACATGTTCAGTCAATTTCCACATCAAAATAAAGGCAATCAAGTACCTAGAAGAATCACAAATGAAGGAAACATAAAGTTCCTCAATATTGACAGGATAAAAAGGAAATAGCCATGTCACTACAGCCAAAGAAACTCACTGAGAGATAACATGAGCAACAGCTGCACCACTGACGTTCAGGCGGAATATGAATATAAAGATTGAATCTAGTACAATATTTGCTGCATCTCCAGCAACTGCAACGGCAAAAACCGCAATAAATTAAAAATTTTCCAGAGAAATCAACCATGGAGGTGAAATTGAAAAAGGAAATACTAACAATTAAAACTTCGTCAATTCAGTTAAAAACAAAAACACTCAAACATAGCAACAGCATTCCATATGTGGTCAGTCACTTATTTTCGACTAGCCCTTCTATTTCAAAATTTAACTGCATTAGATTCATTCAAGCATTATATTTCATTTCACTTATCTCAAAAATGTAAATTACACTTTGATGAAAGATGAACAAATTTCAGTGTACACCTATTTATGAAAATTATGGATTAGAAGAGTCCATGTAATAACAAAAACTTTTGACATCTTGGAATCACTCTCTAAATTGTTCTCTAGAGTAGGAAAGAATGGTATAGATCATCAATCAAGAACACAAATGTTAGTTCCTCAGCACTTTACAGGTTTATGTCCCCATACACTGCCGACTCAACATCCAAACCTCACATTCAAAGTCTATTTGGTCATGCTATAAGAAAACAAGCTCAGGCATTTGTAGATCAGAAATATAAAAGAATGTTACGTAAGGGAAATTAAAAATGCCAAAATTATGAATAAAAATGAAGGAAAAAGGCAAAAGGGTATTAGGTTGCTGGTGTAGATTTAGGAAGCAATTGTGTTCCCAACGCTTTAACCAAGATGAGAAGAAACAGGTCTCTGAGATATTATTTTGTGAAGATCATTTGCAATTGGCAAGTCACTGAAGCAGTTAACTAGATCTCTCTCATTGACCAAGCTATAATGGTCACATAGAGTAAAACCATATTCTTTTTTCATTTCCTGTGGTGACGTTATGGACAAAAAAGTCAGTACAAAATAATAAGATGGACATGCTTCATCTCGTGAATAACCTAAATAGATAGAACTCCATTTTACATTCCCTGAATTATTTGAAATAAGAATGACTAAAAGAACGACTACAGTTCCAGGGAATGCCAAACCAAAAATGTATGAGGATTGACCAGGAAAGAAAGATCAAGAATGCCAAAGAAGAAAATGTAACAAAGTAAGGAAATCTTATCTGACCAGTAGCATACAATGGCGTTCTTGTATCCTTGATGCCTCTGAAAACTCCTTGTGTGGCCAGAGAAAGAAGAATCGCAGGAGCACCTAGCGACCTCAATACCAAGTATTGCTGTGCTGGTACTAGCATGGGTGAGTCCTGCATTAGAGAAAAAAAAAAACTTATTAGCAGAAACAATTTTCATTGATAGCCTGGAAGTTATAATGGTAACACTTTCAAGTATCTACACTTCGATAATGTTCAACTGAAGTAGTTAATACACTTCCACTAATGAGTTGAAATATGGAACATATGGTTAAAAATTCAGTAACATATAAGAGATATCATATGCTATCCCAAATAGACATTGGATCAATATCAATCATCAGGAGAACCCTTCAGAATGCATATAATGATTTACAGAAAAAGTAATAGATATTTTCAATCAGCAAAAGAATAATACCCTGTGACCCAACAATTTGAGGATGAGGGACCAGGATTTCATGTCATTCAAACATAGCTGACAGAATACTTACAGACTTAACACCCATATAGTTCAGGATAGGTTTAGCAGCCAAAATGAGAAAAACAGCTTGGATGATGCCAAGTACGCAGCCAACAACCATTGCTGAAGAAGCAGATGGAATATGCCTTCTCTCATTAGGGTAACTATCAGTCTTTGAAGATGATTGTCGTGAAAATTCTAGTCATGGAGGAACAGAACAAATGTAAACTAGAGGCAATCAGACAACATCATCAAAATAATCATATATTTGGCAGCTCAGATAAGGGTGCTGCCTAATCAGTCAACTGAAGTAGCTCTTCAACTAGCCGAGGAGCATACCAGCTTTAGGTAACAACTCTTCTGTCTCCTTGTTATCTGTAAAACCTTCTTCAAGTTTTCCATTTTCTAGTTCTACAGTATTTGAGCTTCCAGCACTGTCCTCCTCAGCAACAAAAGATGTTGTGACACTAACAAGTGGGAATATTGCAATCTTTGACACTTGATTGAAAACAGCAATAGAAACTCCCACAGCAGCAAGCTCCACAGGACCTATATATAATTGAATGGGGACACCGTATTCATATAGTTCAGTATTTGATAGCATACTGAGATGCAAATGCATAATTTGATTATATCAATGCTCAAGTGGAGCGGAATCAGTAATATATATATATACATGCACAAGGTAGAATCAAAGCATTTTATACCATCTACGCGGAGACATTATAGATAAAAGCTGCATTAGGTCAATGTCATGTCAGATAGTAGGTGCAAACTGAAGTTGAATCCACTTCAGTTCAACTTCAAGGTAAAGCTACTTCCACTTTCGGGAGTGTTCATTCTCTACAAGTGTACTTCTTTGATATATCCCTTTTTTTATATGATACATTTTTAATATTATTTTGTTCTTATTACATCCCATTACATCTCTTTCGTGTCAAAATGTGTCCATCTAGATTTAATTGCATCTGGTTAGTTATAATTCATGCCTAATTTTTCTTATCAAGTCCAATTTATGCCAAATTTCATCATGTTAGCTTTATCTAGTTTGATCATACCCAATTTCACTCAATTATTCTTGATTAAATCTAGTTAATTCGGTTTTATCAACCGAAAGTAATTGAGAATTAACATTAAATTTTATTTCAATCTTGGTTAACAAAATTCACTCCTTTTAACTTCGAGATTAAAAGAAAGAGAAAAAAGCAACTTCTAGGGGAAATTATTAAAAATGAGAAATTAAGAAAAATGGTGAAAATCTCAAATCACTGAATGAGAAAATTAGAAGACCATTGAAAGGTTAAAGGGTATTTTGGTTTTTTTAGGACCTAAATGTCTATTTTTAAGCCTATTATCCAATCCATTTATATTTTTTTCTTCCAATTAATAAACGAGTTGCATATTAAGGTAACAGGGCATAACGTTTTTTTGGGTACAAGTGAATACGATTTCTTCTACCTACATCCTAAGGATAAAATTTTGAATAGAGAAAATGTTAAATTCTACGGGAAATCCCTGGTCTTGAATTGTAGCTTTCGCAGTTGTCACACCAACAGACAAGACTATTAATGTACACGATGGTCAATAAGACATTATAACAACCATTCAACTTTGAATTCAATGGCGTTTTCACACAATAAAAGTGCGTACGCTCTATCCCAACAGAAACACATGCATAAGCAGCGGATAAAGAAAATATGGATACGAAAGTGAGAAATTAGCAATTCTCTTGTAGGATAATGAACCGTCAATTGGGAAACAACCACTGAAACTTTGACAAAGATTTCAAGGGAATGCCTTTGATTAAGATGGGACGAGAAACACAAACCTATATGGCCTATGAATGCTGTATCGATCAAAGATGCAACAGGATCAGCTACTAAAGCAAGCACTGCAGGAATGGCAATTTCTGCTATTTCCAGCCCGACTTCATCTTTCCTGAAGACATTCCTGAAGAAATCATAGGGATGGAATTGTTGTTTCACGAATTTACAACGACCAATAAGAGACGCAAACTCAGGAAAATGAAGGCCAAGGTTTAAAAACCGAAAAGAAAGGCTACCGTATGTCCTTGAAGAGCAGAAGAAGAGGCATATTGGCCACATAGTTCCACAGAGAAATGGCAGCATCTGTGGCCATGATTACAGTTGGTGTTTCAGATACAATCAGAACCAATGTTTCAGCGCCTTAATAATACAGGAATTCATCTCTCGTAAGAAAATTGTACTCCAACTCCAAACAACAACTATTTAACGCCAGGCAATTGGAAAAAAGACCGAATTTGGGCTGATAACAGAAAAGGGTCAAAACTGAGTTGTTAACAGAGAAAATGACAACAGAAAGAAAGAACCTAGGAAATGAGAAGGACATTTTACAAAGAAAGGATGCTAAATTTATTATCCATGTAACAAGAAAACAAGAGCAAAAAGGAAAGACACAGACTTCTGAACGCTTAATGCAAAATAGGAAAACAAAATTAATGGTCAAGATTGCACATTTAATTGAAGCTGTTGGATAATTGATTAGAACCATCCGTGTCCTGCACTCGAGATTCCCTGCATAAACCTCCCTCAGTTTGAAACAACCCCCAGATAATCAGAATCACGACAATCAAAAAAGAAACACCAATCAAAGTTCACTTTTGGTATCATTAGATAATATAATATATGAATGCAACATAATATTCCATTTCCACTTCCAACTGCAACAAAAACTAGAACTAATCTCTTACAGCAGGTGACACCCGGGACACTATTCTACTACAAAGACAGAATTTTTAAAGATCCTTAGTCCAAGGCATCACACGCAGTTGACTTGGCTTTCACGTTTTCGACAATGTTTCCATATTAATTCTTAAATTGACAGAAGAAAAAAATTAACCTTAAAAACTTTTATACAGATATATGTTTAAGATTTAACATTCAGAAAATTAAACCCTATGAAAAATTAAATAAGTCATGGATTGTGGGTCTTTTATTATATTATTAATAATATGATAGAAATACATTATTTTTAATTACTTATATTTCTTACAATTTCACTTTTTTTTTTTAATTTCACTAGCCATCTAATAAAGATTGAGAGCGTGCTCTAAGCTAATAGCCCATTGTGAGGGTCTCTTGCCAGGAGCCCGTGTTAGACCCCAAATTTTTGTTTTTTATTCATTTATTAATTATTAATTTATTTATTTAAACTGCTTATTTATTTTTAAAATTGAGTCCATTAATTTAGTGAGCATAAGTAGACATAAGAATTTTATAATGGAAATATTAGAATTGAGTTAGAGTTTTATGGTAATTAATAGACTAAAGGGAGTAAGTGGACATTAGGTTAATTGATGAAGGGCAAAATTGGAAAGACAAGAATAAAAGTGATCTTGAATAAGAGAAAGAAGAGAAGAAATTGTGGAAGAAGAGAAGAAAACGTAGAGAAGAAAGAAAGAAGAGAAGAAAATCGTGGAAGCTAGGGGAGGGAAGAAGAGAAAAATGTGGGGAAGCTAGGAAAGAGGAAAAATCAACTTGTTTAAAGTAAGTTTCATCTTTCCTTCTTGCTTAGGTAGAAAAAGAAGTAGAGAAATGGGTGTTGAGTTGGAATAAAGAGGAGAACCCATTTTGATTTTTCATGGATTTCTAAACTAGGTTTTCGTTTTCCTAACTTAGATAAACTATGGGTAGGTTAAGTTTAAGCTTAATTTTATCATTTTTTATTGTTGAAGTTTTATGAATTTTTCCATTTGAATGTTGTGATGAATGAAAATTGGTTTGTTTTCCGAAATCAAAAAAACCCTATCCAAGAGCAAGAGGAAAGGCACAATTGAGTTGGATTTTTCAAACAATTTAGGTGGGTAATATGTTTATAGTTATTGTGTAAATGGACAAATGACTTACTTATGTGTGTGTATGATTAATTGCTTGAATTTGAATTGTGGTGAATGTTGGAAAAATACATTATGATGTATTAGCATGTCATGCATTGAAAGACTTTATGACATTTTGTATAATCAAAAAGGAAAAAGCATAAGAAGCATGAAAATGTGATTATGTGATGAAATGAATTGAGCATGAATATTTGCTCGTGTTTGGGCAAGAGAAAAATCATTTCGTTCGTCACGTGCACGTTGACTAAGCATTTTCTCGGCTGCCTGCTTATGACACATGAGATCCTAAGAACGGACTCATTTTGTTCATGATGTAAACTTCAGTTTCGCCATTTCGATCTATGAAACTCTCAAGCCATTTGTTTATGCATTTCAACTTTGAATTGTCAAGTGTGATGCATTTGAGTGTTATGTTTGATGGTTAAATGTTCATGTTATGTGCTATACGTTAACTTCCTTGACTATGAGCTTTTGAGCTGGAATGGTTAACGATTGAATTGCTAGTATAAAATGAGATATTGATGTATGTATATTGATATATATATATATATATATATGTTTGATTGTGTGGCTCGTTACCAATAACTATAAATATATTAGCTACTGAGCTTTGTAGCTCAACCCATTATTTTCTCCTCAAGTGCAGAACAAAAAGATTGTTGATCCTTGCAAGGCAATTGGAAACTCCGAGATAGCTACATTTAGTAACTAAGTTAGTTCAATTACTTTTGGGTAGCTTTAGCAGCATATCGAACATGAGCATTCAATGATGTAGTGCTGATATGTAACTAAAGCTTTGTTCAAACTCTATTTTGTTTTAACAATGAGATTAAGAATCGAAGATGTTTCTTTTGTGTATGTGCATATTTTTTTTATGGTTGAGTTGTTGATTGTTGTGGTTGGAAATAGAAGTGTATGATAGAGTTGGATTATTGGGTTCTGGGTTGTAAATCAAAGGTTTCACCGCGGCGAAGCTAGATTTTGGCTGCGGTGAACCTTGCCCGAAGGGTGTTTTTATTCGATTTTGGTAACTTCACTACGGCAAAGCCAAACTTTTGCCACAGCGTATTTCTCTCGAGAGGTGCTTGGGTTTTATTTGGGGACTTCGTCGCAGCACATTTGTCCTGAAGGATGCATTTGCTCTACCTTGAGACTTCGCCGAGGTGAAACCAGATGCTAGTCGCGGCAAACTTCACCTGAAAGGTCCTTGGAAGTATCCGTTAGTTTCGCTACGGCGAACCACTATTTTGTCGCAGCGAACCCGACACTGCTGCAGGCAAAATTTTCCTTTCAATTGAAGTTTTCAACTTTCCTCACGCATAATCTTTACCCGACTGTCTCAAATTGTCGCTTAGGGATAAGTAATGGGACCTGGGCCCAACATCTTTTGGTATCAGAACTTAGGCTTTTTAAAGATTCCTAGGCTTAGAATACGTAGTAGTATAAATTATTATGATGTGTGATTAATTGTTTGCATTGTGAATTGATTGATTGCATTAAGTGGCATGCATATCATGCATACATGTAGGAAATAAGAATAAAATGAAACGTAAGCTAATCGTTAGTGTTTAAATTGAAGGAATAAGATGCCACCTCGTAGAAGAACATGAGGAGTTTTAGAAGGATCTATTGTACCTGATTCTTCACCCAGAGAGGAGGGTACTAATGAGTCTAGACCCTAGAAAATGCTGAGGCTTCTGTAGGGCACGATAGTGGACGGACCCTCTCGATAACAGACGCAGGACTCTCCTCTTCCGTAGGAGTAAGTGCCTACTCCTTTGGATCCAAAGCTATTCCAGGCCTTTGCTCAGGCTTTTCTCTAGGCCATGGGCCAGATGCTGCAAACATCTGCTCCAGCCCCAACTAAGAAAGGAAAGCAATTTAATAAGCTCAGGACATATGGGGCAATAGATTTTTATGGGATGACTGATCCAAAAGAAGCTGAAACCTGGTTGAGGAAGGCAGAAAGGGTATTGGAGCAAATGGACTGTGAAGATGATGAGAAAGTTGAGTATGCTGAAAGCTTGCTACAGGGGGATGCCCTGCATTGGTGGGAAAGTGTGCTAGTGTAACATCCCGTCCCCATATTAAAGGTTAGGACCCGAAATTACAGTACTTGTGAGCTCAAAAGGGAAATTAAGACAATGCATTTTTCTTGCTCATGCATCA
>JAOTBA010000007.1:3672566-3682675 GCA_025629845.1 Erythroxylum squamatum | reverse complement strand
GGGCCCAAATGGCCATATGGGAATTTTTGTAAATGGCATTGTATGATTGGAAAGGGCTTATGCCCCACTTGATTATTAACTTCCGCATGTGTGCTTGTATTTTCCAAAAAAAAATTATACCGATTTCTGATTGAGGGAGTGCTTTAACACGCCACCCTCGCGGGATACGAACTCGGATATCACCGTCGATGTCGGGTTCGGGTCTTGCGGGAGTGGGGTGCTACATCCAGGGAGTTAGTTGAAACCGTCAGTATTCACATGAAAAGACTTCCTAACTGGTTATAAGAAGAAATATTTGTTTAAAGTATATATTCAGCAGAAGTAGAGGAAATTTTTGAGTCTCACCCAAAGGGAGATGACAGTGAGCGAATATAAGTGCAAATTTAGGCAACTGTCTCGATATGCAGCTGAGATGATGACGAGTGAAACGACTAAGTGTCGTAGGTTCAAAACGGGATTGCATTTAGCCATCAGAGAAAAAGTGGTGGCGCAGAATTTTTGTGATTTCCAGCAACTGCTACATTGTGGGTTGAGAATGTGGAAAACATAAAAAGTGTCGTGAATAGAAAGAGAAAAGGGAGAGAATAGTTTAAAAGGAGAGGTGGTACTCCTATGTTAAAGAGGAGTGCTAAGACTTTCCCTGTACAGTCTGAGGAGAGGAGTAGTGGTGCAAGCAGGAGGTAGTAGAAGGGGAGAGGGAGATAAGCCACCCGTTCCTAAATGTGATCATTTCGGAAAATTCCATAAGGGGGGGGGGGGGTGTTATAAGCTGACTAAAGCTTGTTTCAACTATGGGGAGAAAGGGCACATGGCTAGAGAGTGCTCGCAGTATGCAAGACAAGAGAGAACTCAGATGCAAGCTTCAAAAAGGGCTGAGATTGTGGGACACAAGACTGCAACTGAAGTGGGAAGTTCTGAGGCAGCTAAGAAAATGAATCCTCCAGGAAGACAGAGGGGGCAAGCATCAGCTAGGGTGTTTGCAATGACACAGGAGAACTCAGAAACCGCTCCAGAAGTTGTGACTTTTATGGTTAAATTAGTTAATGATGATATTACTATTTTGATTGATCCGAGGTCTACCCATTCATTTATTTCGTTAAGTAGAACTGTGCATAGTAGAAGTTTGAGCTCGTCAGATAGTCCTTAGATGGTTTGCACCCCAATCGGCCAAAATATTATTATAAATCAAGTTTATATAGATTGTAAAATATATATTAGTGGAGAATAATTAGTGGTGAATTTAACGTCATTGAAGATGGGAGGATTAGATGTGATTTTGGGCATGGATACGTTAGAAAAGTATAATGTCAATTTGGATTGCAACAGAAGACAATGGAGTTCAAGTTAGACAAAGGTAGAAAGGTGGTGTTTACGGGGGACCGAAAAGTAAGTCGGCCTAGAATCATTTCGGCTCTTATAGTAGAGAAAATGATGAGGAAAAGATGTGAGGCATTTTTGACATATGCGTAGACACAAAGAAAGATGGAGGGAAGTTAAAAAATATCCTTGTGGTCATGGAATTCCCAAATGTCTTTCCAGAAGAATTACCAGGACTACCACCACCTAGAGAAATTGTGTTTGTCAATAATTCCAGCAATATCCATCTCATCAATGTACCATCTGTCCTTCCACTTTAAAAGAAAAAGATGACAGCTCCTCAGTGGACGTAATTATTGAAGAATGATTTAAGCAATGATGTAATTTCACATAATGTAAATAAGGCCATCTGTCGGCCATCTACCAGTCATTAACAAAAGTAGATTCGGAAAGAATCTGCTTTTTGTTTTTTGCTTTTATCTTTTCCTTTAGTCTTTTGGACGATATCATACATCTTCGTCCTATATAATGTAAGAACTGAGCCTTGCTCAAGAATGTGAAAAAATAAAACTCTTGTGTTTTCATACATCTATCTCAACATTCTTGTCATAGCCTAAGGATTGGTGTTTAAGAGAAAAAGAGACAACAAGGTATGCTTACTTACATTTTTATCTTTTCATCAATTATTATTTATGTTTATTCACTAATTATTTATTTTCTTAAACCTATTATTATCTTTTTATTTGCTAGTTTCACTTATCTAGATAAAAGTATTCTTATAAATTTTCTTCATGATTGTTGGATCTATAAATTTAATAAAATTCTTATTAAGTTTCTTCTTCGTAACATCTATTCTTAAAGCCTATTTGTGTTATTTATAGAGCTATTCATTTATTAATAATACATATGGAAACAAAAATAAAAGTCAGTCAGCAATATATCAAAACATTTACTCAAACTCATAATTTTCATATATCTATTAATACTTCTATACAAACTCTTCAGACATTTCAGAATATTATTATTCCTGTAACATCTTAATCAATACCGGAGCTAGTGAAAGTTATATTAATCATAATCTAATACATAATTTGCTAAGTTTACAACTAAATAAACCTTATCAATAATAAATTTCAATGGTAAAATACATTAAATAGATACCACCATAGAAATCAGACAAAAATTACAAACCAACCTATTGGCTACAAAGACAAACTAACATTGTTCTTGTCACGTATTAATTATGTCAAACAAATTAATAAAAAAAACTAATAAAAGGGGTGTACGTGAAGTTTTTAATAAAATATAAAGACTTAGTTTAAAGAGTATCAATTGTCCCTATAATAGCTGCTGCCACGATTCAACTGACACGTCATTTGACGCTTTTACATAGCAGAGCTCAAACCGATGAACTGTGCTTGCTTACATTGAAAGCTAATCCATAAACAAACAGTGTCATATTTCGTCACCAAAAAGAGGATACAACACCAAAGCCTGTGGTTCAAAGAAGAAAGAGGCATATCTTCCACCTACTGATGAGACACAAGAATGTAGGCAAACGCAGGGATCAATCTCAACTACAACTGCGTATCGCCAAAGAAATAAAAAATGGTGATTAAGTCAGTGAGTGTTGAGTTCTTTTCTTTTTTCATCATTGGGTTTCACCAGTAGTCACCGCATGAACATTTTCCGTCTTCAAATCTATGAAACCTGTTATTATCCCTCACAATGATCACTCTTCCACAGCACTTGGACATAAACTTGATTGCAGTGTGACAATCACCGCAAACTCGCAAGTTTTTCATAATCCTGATTGGCCTGTCCGGTGGGAAGGTAATTAGACCAAATGCAATGGCAAGTCTCTCGCTGTGATATCTAATTGCCTCGTTCTTTTCACCACCATCTATTTGTTGAAGTACAAACCTTGTGTCTGCAACATAACCAGCTCTCTCCATATCCTCTCCCAATTCATTCAGTTTACGATATATTTCGATGGTTTTGGGATGCGACCTGTCACTCGAAACAAATGTGTGTACTCTGCTTCCCTCTTCAACCCAACTCAAACCTGTCTCCTTCTTAATACCCTGGTCCCTAAGCAACTTCCTAGCTTTAGCTGCATCCTCGTATCTTCCAGCTGCTGCATAAACATTAGATAACAGAATGTGCATACCTGAGCTCACGGGACCTAACTCATAGATTCTGTCAGCCGCAAAGGCCGCCAACTCGGTGTCTCCGTGCATCCGACACCCTGTCAAAAGAGCTCCCCAAACAGATTCTGTTGGTTGTATATGAATTCCTTCCACAACACGAAGTGCTTCGTCCAATTTTCCAGCACGGGCCAGCAAGTCAACCAAAGAAGCATAATGTTGATCCCCGGCCTCAATCCCGTACTCCTTCATAAGCTCAAAGTAATGCTTTCCTTGATTAACTAACCCTGAATGGCTACATGCATAAAGCAAACACAGGAAAGTAATGAAATTTGGTCGCATCCCATCAATTTCCATCCTTTTAAATAATTCAAACACTCTACAAGTATGCCCATGTTGAGCACAAGCAATCAACATGGCGTTCCACATCCCAAGATTCCTAATGGGCACTTCATCAAAGACCCTATTAGCTCCTTCAATAATACCACACTTAGAGTACAAAGAAATCAGAGAACTGCCTACAAAGTTGGATGAATCATAGCTCGTTTTTAAACACAAACCATGTATCTGTTTTCCAAGTTCAAGTAACGTAGAACTCCCACAGACCCTTATAACACTGGAAAACGTAAAATCGTTAACATCCAAATCCAGGCACAAAGCTTCTTTAAACAGCTTCAAAGCCTGCTCATTTTCACCCATTTGAGCATAGCCATAAATCATACCACTCCATGAGACCACATTTCGTTCTGGCATTTCATCAAACATCTTTCTCGCATCTCTTATCTCACCACATTTCGCATACATGTCGATTACGGAACTCCCAACAAACACATCAAAATCATACCCAATCTTAACCGCAAGACCGTGAAAGGATTTCCCAATATCACATCTACCCAAAATGGCGCAGGACTTAGTAGCACCAGGGAATATATGATCATCAGGCCGCACATGATCATGAAGCATTCGGCGAAAGTACTCAATGGCGAGAGTTGGTTGCTCATTCTGGGCAAACGAGGAAATCACGGAGCTCCAAGTGGTGGCGGATCTGAACTGAGACTCCTCAAAAATTTTGCGAGACAAGAGAGGCAACTGGGTTTTGGCATAGAAGTTGATGAGTTGATGAGACACAAGAGGGAGAGATTGGAGGCCTAATTTAATGATTTGGGCATGGAGTTGGAGGCCCTTCAAGAGAGACCTGGACTGAGTTTGAGAAAGAAGAAGACTACATACACGCCTATAGGTGGCTTCAAAATGGAGTTGGTTTGATGGGTCTGGTGGAGGGATGTTAATGGTAGGTGAATTTTGGTTGGGTTTCAAGCATAGTTGTGCAGAATTATCTTGGTGAGGTAAGAGATGTTTGATGAGAGACGAGAGAGGTGTGTTTGCATGAATTGCATTTATATTTGATTGATGGATAATAGGTTTTTCCCGCGCACGGCTAAGCATCGAAGACAAATATCTGAAACGTTTTGACGCGTTTTTAAACCACTTTCTCTGCAATCATCCGATCCAACGACCGGTACACTCCTACTCTGTTTTTAAACATTTCACGCCATAACTCCTTAATATAATTTCTCTTTAGCTTAACCTATTGGCTGTTGTGGGCATTGTAATGATTTTGGCGACCCAAAAAAAAACAGTAAAAAAATAGAATTAGAATATAGGCAACGGCACAAGGAAAAAGAAAGAAAAAAAACTTACTTGTATTGATAAGATCAAAGAAATAAGGGCATTTTTACGACCCCTCCCAAGCTTCAGCTGAAATATAGGATATTCCAAAAAGATAATCCCCCCTTTAATAGATTTCTAGCCTAGCTCTTTATAAATCTAATATTTCCCATACTTAACAACTTGCTGCCTAGGTGTCAAAATTAGTTGTGGGTCGCAGTTGTGCTACCCTTCTTCTTACAACTATAATCCAATAGGGGGCGGTTAGGTGGTCCCTCATGCAAACTGACAAAATCACTAACATCCACAACATTCTCTTAGCCTACACCTGAATGATCACTAACAATTCCCATCTCTTGAGAACAAACCTTGTCCACAAGGTTAGAATCTAGAAACTAACCTCGAAAGTCAGAGCAAGTGATTCATTATGCCTCATCCTTGTGTCTTCCAGCCCACTTAATTAGTAAATAGTGACAAGACAGTGAGTTACAAATGATATCAGAACTAGTACCTGAACTGTTATGCCAGCTAGGCTGGGCCCTAAGGGGGTGGAGAGTGTGAGATCCCACATCGGTTGGATAGGGGAACGAAGTACGCCTTATAAGGGTATGGATATCTCTCTCCCTAAGATGCGTCTTCCCGAGTACGGGAAAAGCAAACCGTGAGGGGCTTAGAGCCCAAAGCGTACAATATCTGTGGGCGGAAGGTCTGGGCTGTTACAAATGGTATCAGAGCATGTTCCTAACCCGATGTGCCAGCGTAGAACACTGGGCCCTAAGGGGGGTGGATGATGAGATCCCACATTGGCTGGAGAGAAAAACGAAGTATACATTATAAGAGTATGGGTACCTCTCTCCTAACCCGATTGTGGGAAGAGCAAAACCGTGAGGAGTTTGGAGCCCAAAGCGGACAATATTTGTGGGCGATTGGTTTAGGCTGTTACAAGTGGTATTAGTGCCAGTTCCCGACCCAATGTGCCAACGTAGGACGCTGGACCCTAAGGGGGGTGGATGATGAGATCCTATATCAGCAGGAGAGGAGAACGAAATATGCCTTATAAGGGTATGGATACCTTTCTACTATAGACGCATTTTCTCAAAGGTGGGAAGAGCAAATCCGTAAGGGGTTTAACCCAAGGGGCAAGCCAAAGCAGATAATATCTGTAGGAGGGTGATTTGGGCTGTTACAAATGGTATCAGAGCCGATACCCGAATCGTTGTGCCAACTAGGCTGGGCCCTAAAGGGGTGGAGATTGTGAGATATCACATCGGTTGGAGAGGGGAATGAAGCACGTCTTATAAGGGTATGGATACTATTAAGTCAAGAAGACTTCACTTCTATTAATTTTGGTGATAATCAAATAATAATAATCTTAGAAATGTATGAACTGTTTTGATAAGTTTGTTAAGTGTGCAAAAAAATGTAAGTAACACTTAGTCATCACATACGAAGTGCAAACATAGACGAAGTGCAAAACCCAGACGATATGTTAGCAACAGACGATACACGTCATCATAGACGAAGCGCAAATAACAGACGAAGTGCAAGCAACAGACGAAGAACAAATAACAGACGAAGCACAAAAACACAGACTAAATAACAAAATTAGACGATACAAAAAGGAAGATACTCTAGAACATCAGACAGTTAGCTAGTTGGAGTTAGTTACAGGACTTAACTAAATAACGGTTTCTAGAAGCAGTTTCTCAAGAAGACAGTTGAAGACTTAGGCTATAAATACTAGTCATAGTTGAAGACTAAATAATGTTGTTTTACAAGAGAGAAAATTCTGATTGTACAATACTTATAAGAAATTATTTATTCAAAGTGCAAAACAAGAGAGCGAATACTAATGTAACGAAAAGCTCAAAATATCTTTCTTAGAGAGAGAAAGAAAAGGCTAAAGCCTGAAAAGGCTAAGATAGCGGAAAGAATATTTGGTGAAAGAGACCTAAAGAGGCTCTGGAAGGGAAGAAAGAATACTTGTAAAGCTGAAGAGTATAGTGAAATCTCAGACAAACTCTGAGGACTAGACATAGCCCAATGTTTGGGGTGAACCAGTATAAAATCATGGCGTCTATTCTCTAACCCTTATACCTTAGTTTTCTTGTTGTTAGACGAGTAGATAAAATTACTTGCGATTCAAATACTTATCAACTTTAGTCAAGTATCTTTGGTATTCATCTGATAGTTGTAAAGATATTCAAGAAATCTCAAAAGAATAATAATTTTGAAAAGATTACACAATTCAACTCCCCTTCTTGTGTATTTTATATATTTTACGTGATTCCTATATTAATAAGTGATTTACTTCAAGCATGTATTGTAACTTTTTTAGCATTCATTTGATTAAAGATGAAAGAGTTGTATTTGATGAATGATCTTCCTTCTTTCATCACTAAAAACTGAAATTGACATGTCATTTTAGGTTATTGGTCTTTTCATATAGCCATCTTAAAACAAATGAGAAGAGTCTCATTTAATGGCTTCTTTATATTTGATTAAAGAAAGGTGTGATGCATTGGATGCTCTTCTCTTCTTTCATTTCATTCATAACCGAAATTGACAAGGTGTAAGAGAGGTGTTCTTGCATTTTTGGTCTCTCTCTCCTTTCATGCATGTGTTAGCCAAAATTTGCATGAGAAGTGTCTCATCTTTGGCTTCTTTCTTCTAAGAAAAATCTCCTCCAAAATTTTCTTCTCCTTTCCTACCAAAGGATCCTGTTAACCAAGTTGTCCAAGAAGAACTAGTGGTAGATCGGATTGGTCGAGGATACAATATCGAGAAAAGGAAACAATAATAAGAAGAAGAGGATACATCACTTAGGAGAGGATACATTACCGAGGATAAGATAGCACAGCGAGGTGTTAAAGTTGTAGCAAAGGAGTCGGTAATATAATTTCTACCACCTAGTTCTTATGTTTATTATCCTTATACTGTATCATGTATGGTGGCATGTTGATTTGGTTATCTTGCTTCCGTTGTGTTATGATTTCTATTTTTTTTTGAAATCTTCTGTTTAACCAAATCTTGCATGTTTTCTTTTCCGATCCAACAGTGAGAGCTTGGATTGTTGCAAGATGAGGAAAGAAAGGTCTGAAGAAGACATTGTTGATGGAAGATGGCAATTTGTTTTTCAAATTTTCATCTAAAAAGAATCTACTTGAAATCATCGAATTTTGTCTACGGTATGTTGGGGGACAACCCATGTTTTTGAAGAAATGGAAACTTAGTTTAGATTGTGATATGGGCAGTATAGGTGTCTTTCCCATATGGGATCAATTTCATGGTATCCCTCTTGAATTCTGGATAACTGAAGGCCAAAGCTATCTAGCTAGTTCAGTCGGCAAACTAGTTTTCATGGACTCTCAAACAGCTAATATGACGAGGATTTTTTTTCAAAAATTTGTATAAAAGTGAGCAAGTGATAGGATTGAATTATCTTATATTTTCTTATGTATTTTTATGTGATTTCAATTCTATTTTTAAGATAAAATGCTTAACTGATGTTCAATGTGTGTTTACTGCTAGGTTGGATATGCCGGTATGTATTTGAGATAAAAGAAAAGACAAAATTCTAAATGCAAAGAAATGAGTTGGAAGGCAACCAAGAGAGTAGCATTTTAATTGGAAAAATTGGAAAAATCAACATCAGAAGGCATGCGTTGGTGTTCCACGTTGCAAGCAATAAATCAAGGGCGAGCAAAATTAAATGGGCAGAATGCAAGTCACGCAATAAAGAAGCTTGCAATAGGTGGATAATGGTTGAACAATACAACAGCCTAAGACCAAAACGACGCTACAAGACTTAGAATCACGCATCAAAAGCAGCTGGAGAAAGACGCACAATGTTCTCACCCAAAACGCAAATGCGTTTTAATAGAAAAAGCAAGAAGCAATTTAAATTGGAGGAACACGCAACATAGCCAGGCAGCACACATACGGACAACAGAGGAGCAAATCAAAAGGAGACAGCTGGGAAGGCAGGCGACGTGGCACAAGGGAAGGAATTAGCAAAAATGAAAAGCACATCAGAGCTGGGCGTTTAGCGCAAATTAAAATGGGCAACAGCAACAGACAAAAGGCAATTAATTAAGCAGTGAACAGCGTATCCGGGGGCGTTTTCAACGCTACAGGGGGCGACACAAGCAAATAAAATCAGAACATGAAAGGACACATGAGGCAGCGCATAGGAGAATATATCAATGAGCTGGAGGAATATAGTATGGGCACGCACAGTAGAAGAGTGCCAACAGGAGAGGAGTTGCGTTAATTAATCAAGTGGAAATCACGTAACAAGCAGCTTAAGACACTGGCAACGTGGAGAACGGAGAGAGGGTGGAGCAGCAAATTTAAAAAAAAAACGAAGACAAGCAACAGGCGGTAAATGGTGAGGCGGCGCAACAAGGAAAAAAAGAAGAGAAAATCAAGAGTGGAGCAGGCAGACGGTATAGAGCTGGCGTAGCTGACGCCGAGGAGAAAATAAGCAGAGCAGAAAATAACATAGGGGAGGCTAATCACGCAACAGGCGGCGCTGGCTTGGCTAGTGGTTGGTGAAGCTCCAGACGTGAACATCAGGTGCAGAGGTATTTAAGGAGGAAGCAGAATGTTTTAAGGCAGTTGATGGGTGACCTTTAATGGTCCCATCACTGCACAGTATCGCCAGCACAGTGAAGACCATACTGGACAGTGAAGAGTTTCGGCAGTGAGGGAAAGATTTAGGGATTTTTGGTTAGGGACATTGGATGGGACTAAAGCAATTTATCGGAAAAGACCCATGAAGAGCTGAACGTCCCGACGCCGGTTCGGAGGTAAAGTCGACGCCAACGACCCGGGTTAAGTATCATTTTAATTATTTTGTTGTTTTTTTCTCTCATTAGGAATTGATTGTGTTATCCGATTTTAACTGATTTGGGTTTGTGTATGGATAATTGGACTTTCGTTATTGTTCGGTTATTTTTATATGAACCTATTGGG
>JAOTBA010000007.1:3627283-3651941 GCA_025629845.1 Erythroxylum squamatum | reverse complement strand
TGTAGGCAACAAAAGATTGTGTGGCGAAGACTTTGAAAAGATTAGAGGAGAAGATTCATGGACGGGTTAGTTTTTGTCTAATTTTCTCTGTTTATCCACCCTGTTAAAACTACATTATTATTATAATTCTTCTATTGACTATTTTTGACACACCTTTGTATTTTTGTTGCAGATAATTATGAAATCAACCTTATAGAGGTCATTACGTCATAGATATATTGCAGGTTTTTAATTTCTAATTATCTGGAAATTTATAGGAGTAAAATTTGTTTGTTATGTCTAAAAATTATAAAGATTCAGCAGGAATCCGTATTCGGGTAAAAGTGCAGATGTTCAGGCTTTAATAATCTTAATTAGTCACTTCAATCATTAAGTCATAAGGTTGGATGATCACGATTAGAGCTGTATAATTTATGTATAAACAGATTACTTTATCGTATTTGTAGCTAAATAATTTAATGATTTTGAAAAAGAATGATGATATAACTGGGATGTTCCAGTTGACTGACTTCCCCAAGAATATAGGTGTTTGAGTTGTGTATGCGGTGGTGGTGGGGTGATGGTATGATATTGTTAAGGCAGTTGAAAGAGCCTACGAATACAAGAAAGGAATAGAAGGAGTTGGACGAGAGGGAAGGAATTTAGCATTAACGTGACGCGGGATGGACGCCAAATTTAATTAATTAATTAACTTATATGCACTTTTCTTTTTACTACATTATGATTATAATTATTTTTAGATTATAAAATTGAATTTCTATTAATTTAATTGGGAAATTTTTAAATTAATTAACCTTTTAATGTATTTTATTTTAATAACTTATGTTATTAAAGATCTTCTAATTTATTGACAAGTTATTCGATTTTTATAAATTAATTAATTTTTAAGCTTAATAAAATAGTTTTTAATTTTATTATACATGAATTTTATGACGGATTAAATTTTTAAATTGTATTTTATTAATTTATTGTTAATAATAATTATACAGGTTATTCTAGAGTAGTGGAGGGTCAGCTTTTGTGTGTCTGTAGTTGGTTGGTTGGTTGTTTAGTACCAACTTATTGTTATCACGTATAGACTATGTGTTAGACCTCTAAGTTCAGACTGCGGGACTGTGCAAGTGTTGACGAGCCTTAGCCAATGCTTGGCACACAAGTCGGTACGAGAAAGGCGTGTTAATGAGAGAACAGGGTAAAGTCTTGCAAGTAGGCAAGCAAAACTCGAGGAACTTGCGAAGTAGGCTAAGGATGAGGGAAGTATCGACGTAGATCTCGGGAGTAGGCGAGATTCAATACGCGTGGGCACGTGTAGGCGCGCATTGGCAGAAATCTTCGACAAGATGTTAGATTCGGATGCGAGGCCACGCGGAGTTGAAAAACTAAGTCATGCGAGACTCGAGAGTGCGTGAGAAGGCGCAAAGGCATGTAAGACCCCGTGAGGATGCGCGAAGGCATACGAGCGCGACGAGACGCTTAAGAACTTGACTTCGGCGAGGTAGGTCAAAAGTATGTGAACTGTGCGAGGTTTTATGCTAACTCGGTTTGTGACTTGTATTTAGTCATAGAGCGACGAGACGGCACCATGAGTGAGCTTGATCGTGGAAGATAGACTTGCCCATGGACGTGCATTGATGGGCTTATGTGCGGATAGGCCGTGGTGAAATACATCAACAATGGCGTGGCAACTGTGGATGATGTGGCACATGATGGTGTGACGAATAAGATCACGAATAGATGAACATCATCTTTAAGAGTTAAAGATCAAGTGGAAGGATCATCTAAAGATAAAGGAGATTTTCGTGGATAAGGATAATCTTTCCTAGATAGGATGTAATCTTTTAAATGTGATGTAACTAATCCTATGAGATAAGATAGGAGAAGATTGTGATCATAGCTAGTTGAGTTCTAGTAGGACCTTTAGTCATCTGGAAGAGCCTATAAATAACTCATTAGTATTGAGACCTATTCAGTATTCACTCTTTGAGAGAAATCACTCAGAGGAGAGAGCTTTGCGAGTTGAGAGCTTTTGGGGGGAAGTTCTCATTGTAAGGGCTTCGAGTAGGGAGTTCTTTGGGTGCTTCGAGTAGGGGTACTCGTGTCTTTTGTTAACATTTTGTTGAGAGTTAATGAAAGAGATAGCTTCGGCTACATTTAAAAATCTCTTGTTGCTTTCTTTACTCTATTATACTTGTGTTCTTTTTGTGTGGGGAAACACTTAAACACTTGTGTGCGTGTGAGATGTTCGAGGGGTAACGGAATTGTTCGGCGACATTCACATGAGAAGGTTGAATCTTGCTTAAATGGACTTAAGCGGGATTGCTACACGAAGGTGGGCGCGACTTGCGGTAGAAGTTCGGGTTCGAAGAAAACCTTTGTGATAACTGGTATCAGAGCCAATCTAGGGTGATTGCTGGTGGAAGTAATCTGACGGAGTGAGTTACTCGAATAGAGGCAATTCTTGAGTCTCTAGCCTCGACGGACGAGGGAGTAATTCCTTTGCTGGAATGTATAGCAGCCTTGGAGAGAGAGCTTCAAGCTACTATGAGAGCGATGGAGGAACATACGAGAGCTCGTGAGAAGATGAGCTATGATCTGTTGGTGCTCAAGCATGCGATAGCAAAGCACGAGACGGATGTCCGAGTGGAAAGCATTATATTGAAAATGCCAGAGTCACAAGTTTTCAATGGTAAACAGAATGCCAAGGAGCTCGAAAATTTTTTGTGGGATATAGAGCAGTACTTTGCAGCGGCAAAGGTGACGGACTCAGAGAGGGTGTCGATCACAGCAATGTACCTGGTGGGTGATGCGAAGCTGTGGTGGAGAACGAGAACCTCCAATGACATCAGTGCGGGTAGACCTCCTATCGACACTTGGGAGAAGATAAAAGAGCTAACGGACCAGTTCCTACCCAACAACACTTCATGGCTCTCGAGGGAAGCTTTGAAGGAGTTGAAGCAAGACAGCTCGGTGAGGGAGTATGTGAGGAAGTTCACATCGGTGATGTTGGACGTGCGGAACATGCCAGAGGAAGACAAGTTGTTCAACTTCATTAGCGGCTTGCAAGGTTGGGCACAAATGGAGCTTCGGAGGCAGAACGTGAAGGACCTCCCTAGCGCAATAGCGGCGATAGATGCCTTGATGGATTTCCAATTACCACCACCAATTCTAACCTGCGGAGAGGGCAAGAAAAATGGTGAAAACCGAGACAACAAGGAAAAAGGCAAAGAGAAGGTGAGAGAATCTTCTCAACATAAGAAGAAGCAATCGAAGGGAAAGGTTGCATGCTTCATCTGTGAGGGGCAGCATTTTGCTCGTGAATGCCCGAAAAAGAAGAAAGGTGAGGAGCAAATGAACTTCATGGTCGCGAAGGACAAAGGAGGGAGCGATGAAGATGACTTGGGAGAAGGAGCCATCAACAACATTGCTTATATAAATTGTATAGGCCTCGTGGAGGAGAGCCCATGCAAATATAAACTCGACGGAAAGAGGAGATGCCACGAGAAAAAGGTGCCATTGGAAGAGAAGGCTTGCTCCAGTCTTCGACAGTTGGCGAAGGAGTCTTCGAGGGAACCGCTCGTGGACGAGTGCCCGCAGATTATTTCGACGAGGGCATCGAATTCTTCTATTGAAGGTGGTTTGTTAGACTCCTAAGTCCAGACTGTGGGATCGTGCGAGTGTTGCCGAGCCTTGGTCAATGCTTAGCATGCAAGTCAACACGAGGAAGGCGTGTTGACGAGAGAACAAGGTAAAGTCTTACAAGTAGGCGAGCAAAACCCGAGGAACTTGCGAAGTAGGCGAGGGATGCGGGAAGTATCGACATAGATCTCGAGAGTAGGCGAGATTCAATACGCGTGGGCACGTGTAGGCACGCATTGGCAGAAATCTTCGACGAGATGTGAGATTCGGATGCGAGGCCACGCGAAGTTGAAAAACTAAGTCATGCGAGACTCGAGAGTGCGCGAGAAGGCGCAAAGGCATGTAAGACCCTGCGAGGATGCGCGAAAGCATACGAGCGCGACGAGACGCTTAAGTACTTAACTTCGGTGAGGCAGGTCGAAGGTATGTGAATTGTGCGAGGTTTTATGCTAACTCGGTTTGTGACTTGTACTTAGTCATGGAGCGACGAGACGGTACCATGAGTGAGCTTGATCATGGAAGATGAACTTGTCCATGGACGTGCATTGATGGACTTATGTGCGGATAGGCCGTGGTGAAACATATCAGTAGTGACGTGGCAGTTGTGGATGACGTGGCACATGATGACGGGGCGGATAAGATCACGAGTGGATGAACATCATCTTTAAGAGATAAAGATCAAGTGGAAGGATCATCTGAAGATAAAGGAGATCTTCGTGGATAAGGATAATCTTTCCTAGATAGAATGCAATCTTTTAAATGTGATGTAACTAATCCTATGAGATAAGATAGGATAAGATTGTGATCTTAACTAGTAGAGTTCTAGTAGGACTTTTAGTCATCTGGAAGAGCCTATAAATAGCTCATTAGTGTTGAGACCTATTCAGTATTCACTCTTAGAGAGAAATCACTCAGAGGAGAGAGCTTTGAGAGTTGAGAGCTTTTGGGGGGGGAGTTCTCATTGTAAGGGCTTCAGGCAGGGAGTTCTTTGGGTGCTTCGAGTAGGAGGTACTCGTGTCTTTTGTTAACATTTTGTTGAGAGTTAATGAAAGAGGTAGCTTCGGCTACATTTAAAAATCTCTTGTTGCTTTCTTTACTCTATTGCACTTATGTTCTTTTTTTGTGTGAGGGAAACACTTAAACACTTGTGTGCACGTGAGGTATTTAAGGGCTAACGGAATTGTTCGGCGACATTCACGTGACAACGCTGAATCTTGCTTAAGCAGACCTAAGCGGGATTGCCACATGAAGGCAGACTGGGCTTGCGGTAGAAGTTCGAGTCTGAAGAAACCTTGTTGACAACTGGTATCAGAGCTAATCTAGAGTGATGGCTGGTGGAAGTAATCTGACGGAACGGGTTACAAGAATAGAAGTGATTCTTGAGTCTCTAGCCCCAACGGATAAGGGTGTTGTTCCTTTGTTGGAACGTATAGCATCCTTGGAGAGTGAGCTTCAAGCTATTCTGAGAGCACTGGAGGAACAGACGAGAACTCGTGAGGAGATGAGCTATGATCTATTGGTGATCAAGCGTGCGATGGCAAAGCATGAGACGGATGTCCTAGTGGAAAGCACTATGGTGAAGGTGCGAGAGTCATAAAATTTTGATGGTAAATGAAATGCCAAGGAGCTCGAAAATTTTATGTGGGATATAGAGCAGTACTTGGCAGCCGTAAAGGTGGCGGACTCAGAGAGGGTGTCGATCTCAGCAATGTACCTAGTGGGTGATGCGAAGCTGTGGTGGAGAACGAGAACCTCCAACGACATCAGTGCAGGTTGACCTCCCATCAACACTTGGGAAAAGATGAAGGAGTTAACATGTTGGGACCCGATCTCGGAACCGGACCCCAACCGAAAAACGAAGCAAAAGCTTTCCGAAATGAACACAAATCGGAAAACAAACGAATAACCCAAAAGCGCTAATCAGATCGAAGGTCATCAATAGGAAACACAATCACGGATCCGAAAGCGAATCGAAACGGAAAACGAAAAGAACGGATCAAAAGCAAGACGAATAACAAAGAGCGAAAGCGGAATCGAAGGAACGGATCCTAAACTCGATAGCGAAATTTAAGGAAACGAAAGCGAAACGAATATCCGACATCTGCGAACAAAACTTTAGAAAAACGCCGCGTTGCGTTGGAAACCCTAAAACTGAATCCAATCTGAAATCGGTGTAAAAAATTTTTTTCATTCCTTTTCTTTCACTCTTGTACATTTCATCTTTAAACAAAACAACTTAGATCCATAGGATTTTGGTTAATTTGGAGTGGTATAGACCGAGATCAGGATAGTCTTAAGCTTTCCAACGCGACAAGTTGTTTCGCTTTTCTAAGATATTTGTTTTCGGATGTCAGAAATTAGTTTCAGTTCGATTGAACCGTTTGGTTGCTTTGATTCCGAGCTAATTCGATTTCCTTTGGTTTTCGTCTTCTTTGTCTTCGGATTTCGCTTCTACTTGTGTTTTCGCTTTCCGTCCTTTTGTTTTGTTTGTGTTTTCGTTTTTGATTCCGAGCTTGGGTTCCGAGAACGGGATCCAAAAGTAAATGTGAAAAATTTATACTGAGTTTCAAGTGTTTGATTGTTCTAGCATGCCACCCTTGCGGGATTTGTACTCGGGCATCACTTAGGACGTCGGGTGCGTGTATTGCGAGAGTGGGGTGCTACGCTTAATGCTCATTTCTTTTTAGAAATCTTAGAACCTAATTAACAATCTTGTCTTTAATGAAATTACAAAATTTTTCTTAAAGGGAAAAATGTTGATTAAGATAAACAAAGCCTATTTTTATCCTATTCTCAAGATCCTTATCCCTACTTCCTTGGATGAGTATTGACCTATCTCATACTGCAATATAATTTACAAGATCATTTCAAAAACATTTACTACTAGGTTGAAGAAAATTTTAAAATCCCCAATTAATCCTAGTCAAGGTGCATTCATCTAAGGAAGAAGCATAAGTGACAATATCCTTTTAAAATAAAGGCTCTTCAAAAACTACAATGGGAAACAAGCAATCAAAATTTATTTAATGATTATTAGTTTTTCATAAGGCTTTCAATTCTACCAGCTAGAGGTTCATGTTCAACATAATAGAAGCTTTGGATTCACGTAACAATATACTAAGTGGCTAGAGCAATATGTTACAACAACGTCTTATACTATTTTGGTAAATAAGTAATCAAAACATATTTTCAAAGGAGAAAAGTGGTTAAGACAAAAGGATTTCCTTTTACATTCTTACAATTTGCATCAAAGAAGTATACAACTTATAGCTTACAACATTGACCAAGTAGGTAGCTTTAGGTTCCATTACAAATGAAGAGATTGAGGATTTACGACTTATCAGTTATAGATGAATTGATTATTTTATATAATGTTAATACAATCTTAGTTAAGATACTTATAAACACTTACAAACTTTTAACGAGCTATTAGGGCCCTCAATCAACTTCAAAAAGAGTTATATTGAAACTGAGAAGAAGGTATTTGCAACAACATGTTTTAAATCAAATGTCTTTAAAAAGTAGCCATTATCTCATGTGTCAAACTCCAACATCTTAAAGAACATAGTTTCCCCTCAAATTTTGATACTATAAAGAAAATCCTAAAGAATTTCCAATGGACAATAGAGCTTAACGATGCAATAGAAGCCAAGCTAAGTAGACAAAAGTGAGTATACCAAAGGAGGAAGGAGGGTTATACATTATCTCAATCAAAGCTACAAATAAAAGGCTTTTATAAGAGAATATGACAAAAAATTCAGATAAAGAATCATTTTAAGTTCAGTGGATGCACACCCAATTACTAAAAGGAAATAGCTTTTAGAAGATCAAACTTAGCGTTAGTGCTTCCTAAACTCTTAATCAAATGCTAATCCTAAAAGATGCCATTTGTACTGAGATGAAAAGCTTAATTTGAAATGAAAAATACCTAACTTTGGTATAATAACTAGTAGGGTCAAGGACCTTTATACAAGTATTTAGAATTCAACACCCTAAAGTACATTACGCTAGAAAATGCTAAAGAGGTTATACAAGTTGAGGATTGGTACTACAATTATAAATGTTTCTCCTCTATAATAAACAATTTGCCTACTTATAAACTCAATCTAAAGATGAAGACTCCATTAACAAATAGAACATGTCTTCAAAGGTTCAAGTCCCTTTTACAAAAAGTCTCTTAAAAAAGCATAGTTTGGTACAACAAAAATCTCTTAAAATCATTCTGTATCATTAGTTGATAATCAAGTAAAGGCTAAAAAATATGGACAATTTTAAAATGCAACTCAACTAGCATTTACTATAAATTTTGTAATTAGGAAGTTGAAATCTTAAATAATTTTTTATCTAAATACAAAGATTGTGTAACTTGCAATACAATGAGGTTTAATGGTAGAAGATAGCTGAGTTGACCAAAGATGCTACATAACAACTCAGAGAGGAGATAGCATAGTTTCTAAACTTGTCTTCAATTGCTCTCTCTCTCTCTATATATATGCAGCTCGGAAAGAGAAAAAAATTGCAGACTATTAGCAAGATGCTAAACAAGTAATTGAATCAATGAGTGAAGATATTTTGAGATGATTAGAGAAATCATTGTAGTAAAGGGATTAACACTAATATTAGTGGTAATATATATAAAAACTAGATGAAACATTCTTTAAACTTTTGTTGTAATGTCCATTTTAAGTTTGCCTTGTTAAAAGGCAAGGATGTTGATGCCTTAGCCTTTCTCTCATCTTCGATGCAACTGCTCATCCCATTGTAAGCAATGTTATGAATACCATACCGGGATTGATATCGGATTTGATTTTGGTATAGTACTGTAACGGTACCAGTCAATATTAGGTACCGTTTTGGATAATTTTTTAAATTTATGAAATAGTCTATAAATTTTTTGAAAATTGTAAAATAGTCTTTCAATATATTGTACTGTATACTTTACAATTTTACATAAACTATGTCTCCAAAAAAAAAAAATTAAAATTAAAATAACAACAATTTAATAATTTTTATTAACATTATATTTCACATATAGTAGAATTTGAGAAATTATTAGTTTTAAGATATCTCATAAATTTCGTTACGTTTAATACTTTTTATCCAAAAAAAAATGAATATTATTGAACAATAATTAAATAAAACACGTGTTAAACTAATTAATATTATAACCAAACATAAATGGCATCTTTATACAAAATTTTAAGAAAAATTGTATAATTTAAAATTTAAGAATTATTAAAACACATAAAAGTCCTTCTAAAGGTCACTCCGTGAATATTAATATTATGTTTCATCTTCTTTCTAAAGAAAAATGATCAAATTTTTTTTAATCAAAATTTAAATTTTTATTTAATGTTTTATTTTAATACGTGGTAACTTGTAAGCACACATTGTTACAAAATAAAACAAAAGATACAATGACAGCGTTGGACTAGAAAAGAGCCAAATTACGTTTCATAAAATCTCAAGGCGATTAGAAAGGCGATCATCCTCTGCGTGTTTTCAGCGACCAAAGGTAAGAATCTGTGTTGTGCTAGAAGTGAAGGTTGCGTGCGTGAAGGTTGGGGAGTGGGTGGCCGGTGCTGCGAACAGGAGAGAGGAAGAGACGATGGCGGTGTGCTGTGCGTGCGTGAGCCGTGAGCGTGAGGAAGAGACGATGGTGGGAACGTGGGGTAGTGTTGAGTGCGTGTTTGAGAGGAGGGTTGTCGGAGAGGAGAAGATTTTTTATAATAATGTTTGCTTACCACCGAATTGTTTTTATTTATTTATTTGGGAAAACTCAGTTCTCGATTTCTGCTGTTTCTGGCACAGCATGTCTGGAGAAGAGGAAGAAAATGCTGCTGAGCTCAAAATTGGAGACGGTAAGTGGGTTTGTTCATGTCTTCTTTAGTGTGTCAAATACATGTTAATTCCATAGATATGAAGTTCGATCGTTCTTTTTAAGTAATATGGATTATTACCTATGGAAGCTTGCTAGAATTGCATCTTGCCTTATGATGTCCTGGGAGAAAGAAAGTAATAGGAATACAGAATTGCAATTGAGTCTTGAATTGATGTTATGGATCCAAAAAATATTATGTTAAATAACCACACCAAAGAATATATAAATGCCTCCATCAGTTTCCGTAGGAAACCTTTACCCAAAACCTAAATCCATAGCCATAGTTGGACTGGTCCCTTTTAAATTTGGTAAGAAGTCTCTGCTTGTCAATGGTTTGGGAGTTTTCATGACTTCGTTTGTTACAGAGTTTTTGAAAGCGAAGTGCTTGATGAATTGTGAAGTCGCCTTGATTCTTGAGCATAAGTATGAGCAGCTTCAACAGATGTCTGACGATCCAATGAACCAAGTTTCTCAGTAAGTAGTAGACCCTGGCTATATGCTTACAATTTTTTCCTTAAAAGTACACGAGGAAAGTGCAACCAGTTGAATTTCATACTTGTATAACAAGTCGTTGTTTGTCCAGTTACTGTCACAAATTTGCTTACCCGTGTTTTGATTGTCATAAATATGATGCTAATAAGCACCTTTAACATACTGAAGTTGCTGCCTAGACTACATTGATACTCTCATATTTAAGGAATGATCATTGTTATAGTCATTTAATAACTTCTATTGATATTATTCCTGTCGTCTGAATGAGAATGGAGTTTCTAGTATTTAAAATTAAGCCTGATTGCACTTAGTGTTGCTTGAACATTTACAATTCTTCGATAGGATCCAAGGAGAGATATTTGGTTGAGGGTACGAAGAAAGAACACTTCTATGTAGTTTTTACTTTCATTAAGTTGAAGGTGATTTTAACATCTTCAGTAGGCACGTGGGCCTAAGCTAGTTGGTGGAGACAGATGATATAACAGGATAAAGCATGCTTCTTGTTATGTGTGTTCTTGTGGCAATGTTGAAAATTTTGTGTTCTTCATCTGCAGGGTATTTGAGAAGTCACTGCAGTATGTAAAGCGCTTTAGCCGATATAAAAATCCTGATGCTGTCAGACAAGTTCGAGAGTATCCTTGAACCTTATAGCACAAATTATTATTGAACATACTTAGCCATATTAATTCTTGCCATGTACAGTTGGTTGTTATTCATATATATGTCTCATCTAACATGTTTGAAGAACTTGATATTAAAAATGAAGTAAGTACTGAAAAGGATTTACATTTATTTTTGTTGACTGATTTTGGGGACACAGTAATCACTTCCAAAGAAACATGCAGTTTGGTGACTTGATAAAATTTTTTTTAGTTATGCTTTGAAGTTTTGTCTTCTTGCTCACGATGGTGTACTTAACTGAGTTTCAGAATCCTTAGCCGGTATCAGTTAGCTGAATTTGAGGTATACTACAGAATAAGTATTGTATTGGATTTTTATGAGGCTGCATATACAATAGGAAATAATTAAGAGCATGTATTTTCTCTGCAGCTTTGTGTCCTTGGCAATCTTTGTCCTGAAACAGTGGAGGAAGCTATTGCCATGGTACCTTCTATTAAGGTAGAATATATCCTTGCATTATACTTCTTTATACATTTTGATTTCTGGTTTTGTTATCTCAAAGACATACAAATAGCTCCTTGTCCCCAAGCCCCATCCCTGTATCATGCCGTTACTTCTCTAATGATCAGATTTTACCCATATGCAGTCAAAAGGAAGGGCCTATGATGACGAGGCAATTGAGAAAATGTTGAATGACCTTTCGCTCATCAAGAAGTTTGAATAGGTGCTGCCATCTTCTCGTTCAGCCGATGTTTGTCATAGCTACTATATTTTTAAATGCTCTAGGATCGTGTTTTCTAGTGTTTAAGAAAAGGAAGTACAAAGTCGTCCTCTTGGCTACTGTAATATTGCAGTGCTAAGCCTTCTGGTTTCGTTTAGAATATGTCGGATGTACTACTTATTACGGCTCAGAGATTATATGAAAGCATCCGGTAGGAATAAATACTTGGAGTTGGTGTCGAGTTCAGTAAATTTGCATACACTAATCCAAGAAGGCAATTTTACCACTATTTAATTGTTATTTGTGATAGTTATTGCTATTATCACATAATTGATAGCATTCAAGATTTTTATTGTAAGATACTGTAGTGAAAATTAATTAATTTAAAAATAAAATTTAATAAATAAGAAATACAATAAATTAAAATTTAATATTAATGTGATAAGAATAAAAAACAAGATAAATAAATTAAATACATTTTAATTTTAATTAAAAATCTCAACTAAACATCTTTTTATTACAAATCTTGATAATTTTTTTTATTTTTCAATAAAAATAAAAATAACTAATGAAAAAACTCCTCATTTGCTTGCTTATGTCTTTTTTGTTTGTTTCATTAATCCTTTTTAGTTGTGATTTTGTAAAAGAAAATATATTTGAAAAATTTAAAATATATGCACACTAACATAAAGGACTTTGTATGTAATATCCATGTCGAACATATACTTTTAATAAATTGAAATTTATAATATTTGATTGTCTTTTTAATTAATATTATAAATTCTGTATATAATTTATTAATTTTGGTCGCTCAAATTGAGGCCCGACGCAACGTGTCTTTCTTTTTTAAGAAATTTTTTTATACTAATTTCTGCAAAAGTATATATCAACTTTCAAGACATATTATAAACTCTGTGATCTTCCCTCTTCCTTACTTCTATCGGCAAATTTATGGAATCCTTGAACCAGAAGAAAATTTGAAAAGACAACTTTTCCTGCAACTTCCAATCCCAGGTCAAATCAGGTTTGAACTTTGGCACGCGATCTCTATCTCGTTTCCCGTTAATTTTTTGGTTCAAGTTTTGATGCCTCTTCAAAATGGCTACGTATGGTACAAAACCCTCTATTTACCACTCAGTTTGAGCATTTCTGATGGAAAATGCTATCATCCGTCTGTTTTTTTTGAGCAAACAACTGATAAGTTTACTTTCTAACAGGCCGTTTGGAATTGAATTCAGGAATGAATTGAATTGAATTCAATTTATACTGTTCGGAACAAATCCAGAAATATTAGAATTGAATTCAATTACATTGTTTAGAACAAATCCAATAAAATTAGAATTGAATTCAATTATTTCATACGACACATTTACCTTGATTAAAAATATTATTATTATTATTATTATTAATCTTATTATTATTATTATTATTATTTGTTATATATATATATATATTTGTATTATTATTAGTTGTTATTATTATTATTATTTGTTGTTTATAATTTATTTATTTATTCTTATTATTATTAAACGAAATTAATTTCTTTATTTATTAATTATTATTCTTATTATTATTAACCTTATTATTACTATTATTATTGTTATTTATATTATTATAATGATTATTATTATTAACCTTATTATTATTATTGTTATTATTATTATTATTATTATTTGTTATTTATATATATATTTATATTTCTACTGCTTGGGTGCTTTCACTGCTTTGGCTTGGGTGCTTTCACTGCTGGTGCGTCGTCTGGTTGTGTGGACGAAAGGGAGGCTGCTGGTGCGTGAGTCGTCTGGTTGCTGGTGCTGCTGGTGCGTGGACGAAAGGGAGGCTGCTGGTGGTGCGTGGGTCGTCTGGGTCGTCTGGTGCGTGGGTCGTCTGGTTGTGCGTCGTCTGGTGCGTGGGTCGTCTGGTTGTGCTCGTCTGGTCTGGTGGTGCGTGGGTCGTCTGGTTGTGGGTCGTCTGGTGCGTCGGAGAAGAGGAGAAGAGGGTCGGCAAGAGGAGCAGAGGGTCGGCTGTTGCTGGAAGAAGACGAGAATAGCATGGGTATTATTGGTTTCTAACGTTAAGAACGAAACCCACAGCTCTGAGATTTCAATTCACGTGATTTTTGGCACGAATTCAATTTACACAGGCAGATAGATTTCAACTCACACATGAGTTGAATTCATGCGAAACAAAGTGTTCCAAACAAGTTCAATTCCTTGCTTTCCAAACAGGGTGTAAGTTTGCATAATTCGTCCCTTGCATGTTTGTTTTCTTTTTTCTTTTTACTAATAATTGTGATTGTTTTCATTCATTTGACAATTATTATCTGGCATTTACATGTAAATATTTTTTCTGGACATTTGTTTTCGTATACGCTGGGTTGAGTTGAGCTTTCATGTTTACCAGAACTATCTCAAGTACATGGGTGACACTTGTAGCTCCGACTTGGGTTTTGTGTGGCTTTGGGTGATTGAGTACCTTGCAAGCTTTCAACAAATAAGCCCGTCGATTTTACATGGTATGACGCTGTAATCTTATGATTATGTCGAATACTCTAGCAATTTTGGTAGTATAACGGTATATGTGCACTGTAATTTGTGTGTTATGGCAAAGGAATTGCCAATTTACCTGTAATTTTCACCCACCTTAGTTTAAGTCAAAAAGGCTTTTAAACTATTAATTTTCTACAGACTTGGTTGAGGCAGCTCCAGAATTACCTGATGATTCTGGGAAAAATATGAGGGAAATGGTTGCTTTGAGATGCTTGGAGGATTTGTTTGGCCCTACCAACAGACTGACTAATGAGTTTCGTTCTGGACCAGATCAACGAGTCACATTTGACTTTTCCCAGAGTTGTGAAGATGTACTTCAATCCATTCTGCGAGAAGTAACGTATTCGGATTTTTCACTTTGATTGTAAAGTCATTGGTAGCATATAATTAAGCTTGAACATTTGTATTGTATACTCATGTACTTCTCTTTTATCAGACATCGGTCTCAGATTTGAAACTAGCAGGACCAGGTTTGTTGAAATGGGACATGCACTCTTTCATTGTGCATAAAAGAGCTTCTATGCCCAGATGTGCTTTGGAACAGGTAATTGGTGAATTTCTTTATTTAGCGACAGTTTCATTATATATCTTACAACTAGAATCTCTAAACTCTTTGCTACGCATAACTGGCAATTTACTTATTCCTCATTTGTAAAGTGCTGGTGGTTACTGATGTTCACAGTTATGCTTCTGTTGTTGCTTAAAAACAGCTAAGAGATTCCATTATCAAGGGTACACATCCACTTGCTGAATCACTGAAGGGACTTAGTGGACTGATGCCAACAAATAGTGAGCGTGAAAGATCTTTTCTAGGCTGTAGTGATGAAAACACAGTAAAGTGCAGGGGGTACACGCATAGCCTTGATAAGCTATTGACCGTCCCAAGATCTGACTCCACTTCTTTATCTCCTGAAAATGAGAATGGAGCATTGGGAGATGCTCTATCCAACAAAATATTGTTACCTTTGAAAAGGGACAGAATTGATCTAGCCGTTGAAGCTTTGGACAGAGATTGCCAAGATAGCCAAGTATGTATGGATGATGATGGTCCTCATTTAAATGCCAAGAAGATCAAGTGGAATACCTTGTCCACAAACCAGCCTGTGGAGTATTCTTTAATTCCTGTAAGTGGTAAGGAGGTGGTGGAAGATTCTTATGAAAGAACAATGGGTGATACAGAAAGAGATGGTTCCCATAGGAAAATAAACTTTGAGGTTATAGAATTGGGTAAAAGTAGGTCGCTTGAAAATGGTTGCGTTGAACATGATGCTGGACATGGAATTGGTCAGAATGAGGATAATGCTAGTAAAGTTGATGAACATGATGATAGATTAGGTAATGTTTCTAGCTCTATTGTATATCTAAAAGATGCGTCTGACAAACGTGATGGCCACAGTTTAGATGCGAAAGTTAGTGAGCAGTATACCTTGAATGCTAAGCAGTCTAAAGAACGTAGTTTTATTGCTGCTGCTGATAAGGAGTCAAAAGAAGATTCTTCTGAAAGGACTGTGGCTGAGACAGAGAGAGATCCCAACATATGTGGAAAAGCTAAGTCTGGTGACACACACCACCCTTGTATCTTGGTGGACGTAGCTGATGATATTGATATGAGAACGTCAGTTGAGACATTAGCTGGGACAACTCATCAAAAGCACTCCTTTGATGAAAGTAGTGATAACAATGATCCCGTTGAGCAGCTTCATTCACTAAATACTGCATCCTTTAATGGACTCCATGAGAAGAATAGTGCTGTATTTCCAGCTGCTGAATTGAGGCATATTTTTGAAGAAGATAAATCAAACGACAGTGATGAGTATCTTAATGAGGTGGTTAATGTTGTCACGAAGAAGTGTCATTTCTTGAATTCTCATTGGAATCAAAATCATCTGTGTGTAAAATGCGGCAAAGGTGGTCAGTTGTTATCATGTAGTGCTGCTGATTGCTCATTGTTGGTTCATGAAAACTGTTTGAGTTCTTCAATGAAATTTGATGAGAGGAAAAATTTTTACTGCCCCTTTTGTGCATATACTCTCGCTGTTTTTGAATTTGTTGAAGCTAAGAAAATGTCCTCATTGGCAAAGAAGAAACTTCTTGCGTTTATTGATGTTGATATTAATCCTCAACCAAAGGGACATACTGAAAGATTACCCAGAGAAGAGCACATTAATTCAAGACAGAATCCTGATGAGGAAACCTGTGGAAGGAATCCTATAGATGTTGAGTGCAGTCCAATGAAGAGTGGGGAATGTTTAGATACACCCAATAGTCATCTATTTCAGAAAAGGCCTGGTGATAATCAAGTCGGAACTTTGTCATTACCTACTGATGAAAATAAACTAGCTACAGAAGAGGAGTTGGATATATCTGGTAGAAAAATCAATTTATGTTCTGAAGTAGAGGAAGCGCACAAGATAGTTCCAGAATGTGAATCTTGCCCTACAATAAAACCTGACAGACAGCAAGATCAGATTGATCCTGGGCCTCAATCATATGATCAAATGCATAAGAATCATGAATATAATGGAGAAAGTAAAAGTATGGAGCATGTTTTAGGTAATCAAAGTCAAGAAGGAGGAATGGAACAGGAGCAGATCACTAATAGTTTGGTCAAACCTATTTTTGCCATTAACATCGATGGAGAAGAAACGCCTGATCAGGAGAATGATAAGTCTATTACCTCCAGTTACTCCATAAGATTACGACAAAGAGACAGAAAAAAGTAAGTATCAAGTAATCCAGAGTTTTCTTCAGTATTACAATAGTTCTATAACGCGACTTTTTTAAATGATAGAAAGTTTGCAAGGCCTTGTAGAAAGAGCCATCTGTGTATCTGCAGGTTGTATGTTTTTTGTTCTTTCCTTTTAATTTTTGTTTCAAAATTCCATACCTATATTTTTGGATTATTAAATACCAGAGGCTGAAGTGAGCTGCCATTCCAAGCGCCCAGTAAAAGTTTCCAGAAAGTCGAATCCCCATATGTCTTCTTTTTTTATACTCTTCCTCCCCATGATTGCCCCATTCAATTCCAGAAAGTGGGAATGCATAAAAATTGGTGCTCTCTGCCTTTGTTTTTTCTCTTCCTTAAAAGAAAACTAGTAATTGGTGAGTTCCCTCAAATCATATCAGCAATATTTGGCTATATTGATGTTTACCACAATTTCATAGTTTGCCCATGATACTTTCTCTTCACAAAAAAAAAAAAAGGGAAAAGAAGAAGATAGTATCTTGTTCAAAACCCAATATAATATCCCAACCTTTTCTTAAATCTTTCTCATTTTCATTTTAATATATAAAATTCTACAATAACTTATGTAAGAGAGAAGACGGATTTAGTACTTCTCTTTTGACATTTGAACTCATTATAACTTTTGAGAATCTAAAATATGTCTACGAAGTTGTTTTAGGTTGTTATCTTTATTTTCAATATTATTTCATCAATTCCAAACCAGTGATTATTTGTAAAGAACATTTAGTTTAAAGCAATAGACAGTGAATGTTGCTTACGAGATAGCAATAATAAAGATACATTTTGCTGCAATTATTTTATATCAATATGAAATGCCATGTTAATTGTTTAGTCATTCATTTAGTGATGAGGGTGGAGCAGCAGAGTGGTGAAAGTCTGCTGCAATTTTGCTGCAATTATTTTATATCAATATGAAATGCCATGTTAATTGTTTAGTCATTCATTTAGTGATGAGAGTGGAGCAGCAGAGTGGTGAAAGTCTCCCTCACCTAAGTTATTCAGGGCTTCAGCCTTCTGTACACTCCACCGTTCCCAAAAAAAAGTCATCCTTTCAATTTGTCTATTACAAATTGTTCATATTAATACTATAGTCTTTATGAATTTTCGCGTGAAAGCTTGTAGCTGTATTAATCCGTATTTAGTTGTATCATAGTATTTTTGATAATTAAACACCACTTGATAGAAATCTTAGATGTTTAAGTTTGTGTCAATATTCGTGCAAAGCACATTGATAATTCCTAGAACTATCTAAGGTGCACTTTTTTGTCATTGCTCTTTCTACCTTTAATAACTCAGATGATACAAATTGGGTGATGGAGGGGCCAATGGAAGCCATGAGAAAACTTAGATGTTAAGTAGGTGCAGTGGGGGAGGAAGGGGTGTGAGTGGGAGAACACATAAGTATTCCACAAGTTTTATATAACCTTGCACCTAGAACACTTAAAAAAAATTTGAATTGCAAACCGAAATAGGAACTGCCAATTCTAATTCTATTTTCTTCTTGTTACGTAGGATTGAAAGTTGAAACTTCAATTTCTTATTAGATTTTAAGGAATTAGAATAATTTTGTTTGTCAAAATTTCAGTTCTCACCAGAGAAATATAATCTTCATAACTTGAATTTTTGTTGGATTGTGCATTATTTGTAAAATTTCAAGTCATGGAATGGCAATTGTCCAGGTCTAGATGCAGAATCACCTGCCAAGATGATGATGATAAATAACTAGAAAACCTCATATTTAGAGTTCTCAAAACACAGTTGACAATCCTTGGCTTCTATATTTTGTTAAAGTGCTATTCCACCATTTAACAATTTTCAATACCCAATATTAACACAATATCATGTACAAATGAAATCTGTTCACTTGTACATTAAAGTGTTGAAGATAAGGGCTTCATCAACTTAACACTAGGGTTTGTGGTCATGCAAAGAGATGTTGCAAAGAGAGAAATCAAATAGCATTGAAGGTAAACATGCTGAGACAGGTGTGTGGACATGTTTATCAAAAACCAAACAACTTTGCATCATCAGTCAGTCATTATTTTGTGATAACAAATGAAAATTAATGAAAGTAGAACTGTTATAAACAATAACGACCTCAAAAAACCTATATACTTTGATCAACATTCCCTCTTTTCTTTTTGCTAAGACATCATGATTAATGAAAAACATCTGTTATTCGGGATAGTAGCTAATGAGATCTATTTGCTAGTGTAGTTGCTATTATTTCTGCTTCTCTTTTCATATGACCTGCACTCTAACTTAAGAAGCTGTTGCCTTTAATTTGGTGTTGGGATTGATAGAAGGTTACCACCTCGGAGCTTCCTGGATTGTTTTATTGTCCTTCTTCCTCCAGTTATTTTTCTCCTAAATTTTCCTATCATTTTGTCACTTGGCTGTTTCTATGGCAATTTTGCTTAGCCAAAAAATGTTTCTTGTTACTATTTTCCTTTTTGATTGAACACCCGTTTATTCTTATTTGTAGCATACACCCGGTGGTTCCTCAGTTGAGGAGAAAGAATGCTCCTTGGACAGCCAGGGAGGAGAAGATACTCAAGGTACTTTTCTTGTATATGTTCCTTAGCTTCCATAATATCAATGAATATACAAAATTTAAATGATGTGTGCGTATTTATTTTCAAACTCATTTTTGTATGATATATCGTCTGTTCAGATTTTACATCTTAATGAGTCATTTTTCTTTCTCATCTTCATTTGATGGGTTGAAATATCTAGACAACTCGAGTGGAAAAATTAATATTTGAAGCTGCTGACAAAAAAACTGTGCAACCATGGCCTCAAAACAAATGGATGTAGTGTTTGGAAGTCAAACAAGTAGGAATACATAGAAAAAAGTTGTCCAAAAATGTCTTGGTCTTAAATAGCAAACAGTTTGGAGGAAGCCCTTTATGTTTGGTTTAAACAAGTTGCAAGATCTATGCAGCTTAGATGTATTGAGTTATGACCTTTGATTTGCATATTGATCATTACCTTTATTTTTTTGTAGACAATATTAATCATTATTTGTTACAGGAGGGAGTGAGGATATTTTCCAGTGTTCAAGATCGAAGTATTCCTTGGAAAAAAGTTCTGGAGTATGGTAGTTCTAAATTTCTGCAAGGTCGTACTACTGTAGACCTCAAGAATAAATGGAGGAACGTGTGCAAAGGGAGTCCTAAATCGAAATAAAAACGTTTCAGTCTGGTCAGTAAGCCTATAAACCTATTATCTTCCATTTTTTCAGCCTACTTGAAGAATGTGGCAATGTTTTTAAGATTTATGAGATGAATATGATCAAATATAGCATACGTGAACTTTTTCCTTTTACTCTTGGCAGCAATGAGATTTGGACTCTTTGTGATCTTCTTTCTAATATGCAAAAATTCAATTTCAAGTCCCACCACCCCCTCTGTTTTCTATCTTGACTGTTATTAGGAATATTAAATAGTTGTCAATGGATATATCTGATGAAAGTAGGAAATGTATAAGAACTGTTAGGTTTGTAGTGCCCTTTACTATTATTAATGTACATTTCTTATTGTTTTATAAGCTGAAGAAATGAAATAGCAGGAAATACAGTAAACTCTCAATATCTATCATTGGTTGCTGGTGTTTGAGCAGCCCTTGAACGCCACATTGATGGGCAATTTCCAGTTGTAAATAATTCAAGTCGGCATCTTTGGATTGTGCTATGAGATTTAGTTGGCATTTGTTGATACAGTAAAATTAAGAAAGCTGTTTCCTGATATACTGAATGATCTTGATTGTGCCACAGAACTCAATTATGAGTGCCATAATTGATATCTGATTTTGGACCTATTTGTGGGATGCTGAAGGAAATCCATTTCTGCAATCCCTTGACTTAGCCTAGTCGAATATTTTCGTATTTCGGAGGGAAATGATATCACTTGATTCATTTTGGCTTGATGTGCTTTTGTAGCTATTGGCGGTACCGCGGCACACACTTCAAAGCAATTTTCTGTGCCTGAGAATTTAACCATAATTGTTTATTCCAGGTTTTCTATACACTAAATAACATATGTTCTTTTGAACATTGTTCTATATTATGAACTTTATCAGCTTGAATTAGGGGTGAAATTTTGACCAAGTGGTTTGTTTAAGCAATGGTTTCTTATCATCCATACTCCTGAGACATCATTTGGTTTATGTTGATCAATTTTAAAGGAAGTAAGCCTGAGAAGATTAGTAGCGAGTTTGCATGACAAGGATCAATGTCCAGGTTGCTTGTTGCTATTAAATGCCTCCTTGTTGATTTGGGGTATTTTGTTGCTTGCCTATTCTACGCAGAAGTAGCAGCAAGTGGTCGAAGAAGTCATAAAGCATACTGTCATTTCAGCTCATGACAGTTTTGACAATGGCAAGAGAGAACCAATTTGCATGGAAACATAGTTCCTCGCTATTTAACATTGTAATATATAGCTGTGACGTATGTAACCGGCTGTTTCTTGACGCAGCTCAAGATGGGGGATGGGGTTTCTCATGTATGCACATTATTTGTATTATAATGTAGAGAGGGAGAAAAAGAATTATTACAATTGCTTTCAGGTCTTTGATGTAACCTTTTTGTACTTATCTCATCTTGCACTATAAGATTGCAAATCTATGATCCCAACAATGGCTTATTATTCACCAACTTCTACATTTTTCCCTTTCGGTGCCAGATCAGTAAGGAGTAGCCAGAAGTAGATAGCCATAAGGGTCATGGCAACGGAAGAATGAAAGGAAGTTTTGTATTGAAATTCTGCCAAGGTTAGCTGGTGAAGCCAGGATAATGAACATTTTCCGCCATGTTCACCACCTTGGATTGGACTTCAATCTGAAGACATCTACAGTTGTACCCCTTGAAGTTTGGAAACTTAGTTTGACCAATTATATTTCACCAACTTACCAAAATTCTATAACAATACCGTTTAGGAATCTGCAAGGTGATGTGGGTGAAGGTGAGTACGAACCAAATTGAATAAAAAATGGTGGGAAATCAATTGTGATAAATGGGTATCTCTCCATGAGAGCACACAAACATTAACATCACATTTTGGATGTATATTTCATATCTTCTTCTCTTTCTGTTACCTCCTGTATATCAACCCAAAGGCAGCAGCGAGAATGGTAGAGTTAGTTACAGTAGTTGCCACGCTGGCCATCTAACCATTTATTCCTTGACGCAGAGGCACACAGGACTTCCAAAACCAAAAGACCAAGGCTCATAACAGTGGCCCAATACACAACTTATCTTTTACGACTGCCACACAACATAGCTCTTCCCTTCAAAATGTCCTTGACCTCAAGGACAGAAATCAGGGAACCGAACCTTTAAGTCTTCCTCCAACTCCCAGGTGGCCTCAGCTGGCGACATACCCTTCCAGTGGACCAGTACTTGTGGAACAGCTCGATTTCGTTTCTTGAACATCCTACGCTCCAAAACACACTGTGGATACCAAGAAGGCTCGCAGTCAACGGAAGGGGGACCAACAGTTGCAGCAATTGAAGTGGGATCTCCCTTAAATGGCTTCAGCTTAGAGACGTGAAAAACCGAATGAACTTGAGAAGTCGCAGGCAACTGGAGGCGATAAGCAATGTTCCCGATCCTCTCCAACACCAGGTATGGACCATAATAGCGAGTACTTAGCTTCTGATTTTCCCTTTGTGTTAAAGATTTCTGTCTATATGGACGAACCTTGAGTAATACCCATGATCCCACCTGAAACTCCCGATCTGTTCTGTTCTTATCGGTCAGCTGCTTCATACGGTGTTGAGCCTGATTGAGGTTGAGCTTAAGTTCTTTGATCATCTCCTCTCTGTCTGTAAGCATCTTGTCCACTGCTTCTACCTTAGAGTCTCTAGGAATGTAGGGAATATGTAGCGGAGGGGAATATCCGTAAAGGATTTCAAAAGGAGTGAATTTTGTAGCTGTACGAAACGTGGTATTGTATCACCATTCCGCTAAAGGAAGCCACTTTGCCCGCTGGTTCGGAGTTTGCCCTACCATACACCTGAGATACATCTCTAAACACCTGTTAACAACCTCAGTCTGTCCATCCGATTGCGGATGGTAAGAAGAAGAGTAACTCAGACTGACCCCCTGGTAGGTGAAAAAGTTCCTTCCAAAAAGCACTCAGGAAGGTAGCACCTCTGTCAGTGATAATGCTAGATGGCATCCCATGCAATTTGAACACACTATCCAGGAACAATTTGGCAACCTCTTGAGCAGTGTATGGGTATTTGAGTGCTATAAAGTGAGCATATTTGCTCAATCTATCCACCACAACTAAAATAGAACTTTTGCCCTCTGACTTAGGTAGCCCTTCCACAAAGTCCATAGAAATGTCTGAAAAGATAGACTCAGGCACGGGAATTGGTTGTAGTAAGCCAGGTTCAGCTGTATTTTTAGGCTTATTCAGTTGATACACACCACATTCCCTTACGTATTGCCTAATCATCTTCTGTTGCTTTTTCCAGTAGAACAGTGCTCCTACCTTCTTAGTTGTGGCCTGCATACCCGAATGACCTTCTACGGCAGAATTATGGAATAGCTTAATAAGTTTCAGCTGTAACTCCACATCATTTCCAACAAATAGCTTTCCCTTCCTAGTGAGAACTCCATCCTTCCAACTATAACTGGTGTGCATATCAGAATTTAAGGACAGCTGGTTGATCATTTGTTGACAAAAGGGATCAGCTGCCCAACTAGCCTTGACCTTCTCTAGTAGATCTGTGGAGATAGTTGAAACAACCATTGATAATATTTCTGACCCATTGACTCTTGAGAGAGCGTCTGCATCTACATTCTCCTTTCCCTTCCGGTAGATTATTTCATAGTCAAGTCCCACTAGCTTAGCCAACCAGTTGTGCTGAATGGGTGTAGTGACTCTTTGATCAAGTAGATATTTAAGGCTACTGTGATCAGTTTTAATCTTGAAGTGCTTGTTCTCTAAGTAGTGTCGCCATTTTGAAATAGCATGTAGGACAGCCAACATTTCCTTCTCATAAACAGACAACCCTTGATGTCGAGGACCCAAAGCCTTACTAATATAGGCTATTGGATGCCCTTCTTGCATCAGGACAGCACCAATGCCAAGGTTAGAAGCGTCAGTCTCCACCACAAATTCTTTAGCAAGGTCTGGGAGGGCTAGAACGGGAGCAGTAGTCATAGCTTCCTTAAGTTGATTAAAAGCTCCAGTGGCTGTAACATCCCAGTGGAAACTATCTTTTTTAAGCAATCTGGTCAGCGGCTTGCAAATGGTTCCATACCCTTTTACAAATCTTCTATAATAGCCCGTGAGACCTAAGAAGGCCCTTAGCTCCTTTATTGAAGTAGGTAAAGGCCAATCCCGCACAGCTTGCACCTTCTTAGGATTAGTAGAAACCCCTCTTGCCGAGATATAGTGCCCTAAGTACTCAATACACTGTCCTCCAAACATGCACTTACTCCTCTTAGCAAACAGCTGGTGTTTACGCAAGAAATTGAAAACAGACCTAAGATGTTGCAAGTGTTCTATTAACCCTCTACTGTAAATTAGAATGTCGTCAAAGAAAACTAACACAAATCTCCGCAAATAAGGTCTAAAAATTTCATTCATCAACCCTTGAAATGTAGCTGGGGCATTGGTTAGCCCAAATGGCATAACCAAGAACTCATAGTGCCCATTATGAGTCCTAAAAGCAGTCTTGTGCACATCTGCCGGATGCATTTTGATCTGATGATAACCAGCCCTCAAGTCAATTTTTGAGAAAAGATCTGCCCCATGAAGTTCTTCCAATAGCTCCTCAATCAAAGGAATAGGAAATTTGTTTTTGATTGTCATTTGGTTCAAGGCCCGGTAATCCACACATAACCTCCATGAACTATCCTTTTTCTTAACTAACACCACCGGGCTAGCAAAAGGACTACAACTGGGCTGCACTATTCCACTACTTAACATTTCATCAACTAATTGCTCAACAACATCTTTTTGCAAACCTAAATATCTGTATGGTCTTTTGTTGACAGG
>JAOTBA010000007.1:3590714-3603384 GCA_025629845.1 Erythroxylum squamatum | reverse complement strand
TATATATATATATTATGACATTCTTTTTTATCATAGGAAATAGAGCTTCTTCTAATACATTAATTGCCCTAACAAAGCAACAATTATATTCCACCTTCAAGTCATAGAAAAATATTTCATTCTGCCTGAAACAACATTGAAGCCACTAGTATAGGTTTATTAATCTTTAATATATTTAACTAGACTTATTCTTAAATATATATTTATATATTCTAATTTTTTTCTTATCATTATTTATTTATTGATAACTTTAATTACTAGTATTAGAAAAGGAGGTAGTGGTAAAACTAGAGGCTTTGAATTACAATGAATGAATGTTGCAATGAATTGTAAGTTATCAATATATATTGATACTCAACAAGGTCATCCTATAAACAAGATCCAATATGCGAAATAGTCAAATGAATTGGTAATTATTGTAATAACCTTGTTTGAAAAATGTTAAGGACTTAAAGAAAGGCAACTTGCTTGAAAATACTTTCAAAAAGTTGTGGTAATTATACAAATTCTTTAACTTTATGCATTATTGTTTCTGTGAGTTTGTGAATACTTAAAATTTTAATTATTATTCATAGTTAAAATTGAATATTATAAATGTCGAGAACCCAAATGTTTCAAACTGTATTACTTCATTATTGAAACAAAGGACCAAGGATTGTTGCTTCAAGTTGCGATGTTCTCGAGCAAATGTTTAAAGAAAATTGGAATAGTTTGTACAATTATTAGGTAGACTAGAAAGTTCAAGTTCATTTTGTTTGCCTTCACATTTGCTTGCATTAATCTTGTTAATCGATTTAACAACTATGTTATGTTTTCTTTTTCTTGACTTAGGAAAATTGTGAGAAGGAAAAGGTTAGTAGATCAAAAATGAAAACGCCTCATAATTAAGGGTCAAAATCATTTGTAGTTTTCATAAATGAATATGTAAGATTTATGTTTGCAAGGTTTGCAAGTTAATATGGAAGATTTATCTTTGCAAGTTATATTTAAATAAATAAACATTATTATTTATTGCGCCATATTTTTTGTTTCATAAAATAGAGTGAATAGGAAATATGTGGACAAGAGAATGATAGGATCACACCATATAAAGTTACTCACTATAAGGAAGATAAAGGATGGATGTTAGAAAAAGAAGAACATAAATATGTAAGTATACAAGTTTGTTCACTATTTTTTTCATTTATTAATGTAGTAATAAGTAGTAATACCTGGATTGAATTTTGGTTTTTCTTTTAATTTTAGAATAAGATGAAAGATTTATTAAAGAAGTCTATATTTGAAGGGAATGAACTCAGTGCAAAAGGCATTTATGATACAGTAGTGAATGGCCTTGGTTAGGTCCTTAAGCCACCTGTTTCAACCTCAACATATAAAACAATCATTGAACACTTTCAAGAGGAAACAACAAACTTAAGGCTGCATTACAAGTTGAAGTAATCAAGGGATAAGAAATTTGAGAAAAATTAGTAAAACATGATATATTAGTTAAAAGATTACTAGGCCTAGATTAGGATAGAAATGAAAAGGAAAATGAAGGATATTAAATTTATCTCCTATACATTTTTATCAATTCATTTTTATACTATAATATTAATACTTTTTCTAGGATTATAGAATGGCTGAAGATGCAACTATTGATTGATCATGTTGCGAATGGTAAAGTTATGCAGTATTTGCTTTACTAAAAACTAAATACTCAATGTATCAATAATCTCATAATATTTTTAGTTGATTTTAACTAATCATTTTGGATGATTACTAGTTTTTTGTAATATTAGCATTTTTTTATTATGTCAAACTTCTAATTTGTCAAGTGAACTCTTTATTTATTGTTTTTTCTACAAGAATTGCTCATGTTGTATATCTTGTATATAAACAAATGATCATCCTTTATTGTTATATTCTTTTAGTTGGTATAATTTAATGATATTTATATAAATTTACGTTATATATTTAATGCTCTACATTTTGAATTAATAACATTTTTCTACTATTTAATTTTATAATAATTATTCAATAATCCACAATAAAAGATATTTCGATGTGTTATATACAAAGCATATTGTTCAATATCGTGGATTAAAAATGTAACAAATAACATGTTGTGACATTATTAAAAACGTAGCAAATAAAATTTGACTACGTTATAAAAATGTAGCAAATAATATTTAGCTATATTATGAAAAACGTAGCTAATACTATATAGCTACGAAGAAAATAAACGTAGCCAAAAATTATTGACTATATTTTATTTTTGTTGTCAATTATTTGGCGCCAATTTTTTCCGACCAACATTCGATTTTTAGATTTTTTATTATTTTAGCTATGTAAATTTTGGTAGCTAATACTTTTTGTCTATGATTTCTAAAAACCTCACCTATAGTTTTCAACTAGAGAGAACTATTGACCAGAACTATTGAGCTTTTATGCGAAAAAATAGAAACATCACAAATAACTATAGGCGACATTTTTGAAACAATTAGCCTTGTTATTTTCATAGTCAATTGTCTACTTTGTTGTAGTGATGGTACATACATCTTAGCTAATCATATATACTAATTCTCTAACAACTTTATTTTATCTTTTTAAGACTTGATTGTCCAAAATCTAAAGGTGTCCAAATTAAGTTATCAGTAACAAGTGATATTTTATTATTAACAAAATTTATGTTAAATCCTCTCTAGTTCATCAAATACTATAAATTTCTTCATGTTTTCCTCATAAAATGATAATAATGAAATAATGATTAAAGAAATCATTTGTTGATTATTGAATTATAAGAATTCATATGGAAAAGATTAAAGTGCACTAAATTTTTATCCCGAAAACAAGGTTACATGCAGCCTTAGAATAATTATTTTTATTTCATTATAAGATGAATAGAAATATGCACTCAAGAATGAATTGTACAGCAATATGGGTTTTTCAATTGTTTTCGCCGCACATATCCAATTGAATTGATTTGATATCCGCAACTCAGACATGGCTTTTCAAACTGACCTTTATCATGGACAAAAGCCTACGTCTCTCTTTCTCTCTCTCCATTGAAACAAATGGTATTTGCTATGCATGCCCACGCTCTCTTTCTTCATTCCGAAGAAAGTAAAAGATAGCCCAGTATATATGCTACAACTTGGAGAATCTTGAAGCATCAAAGCATGGTCACTTTAGCATAGGAAAATAATGTATCAAAGCAGGCATATGTCACGGATAATGATCATATGAAAAAAAGGAAAAGATATCTCTAGGTATAGTCCAAAAGAAGAATTTATGTACGTGAACTTAAATTTTTTTTTTATCTTTTTTTTTTTCCTTTTCAAAGGGTAGGTGATAATGGGTCAACATTGGTTTTACCTTTTACCTTTTCCTTTAGTTCATTGGGACCTCAAAGAACAAAGTTGTCTCATATACGCTGGGAGATTTGGCCAACCCTATCTTTTTCTCCTTACAGTTTGGTCCATAAAATTTTGAAGATGATAAACACTCATACATTTGTGGCATGGTTATCAATTTCCTCTTCATTCCAATGTATACACATTAAAGGAATGTCAGGGCCATGATTGCAGTGCAAAATAAAAGCGTTTATAATTTTTTTCCTTGTTAAATTTGTGTGTTCAATAGCTTTTGTTGTAGTGACATGCATCAACTTTTATGTACCCCACTTGTCCAAAATTAGTGGGTTGTAAAGCACTTTATTTTCATAATTTCCATTTTATATTGTTTCCAAAAGGTTGAAACCCTTCTTTGTCATGAAAATTCGTCATCATCTCTTCCTATTAGCCTACTAATTATTGACCCATTTTAATTTATAATCTCACAATACTAATACCTCAAATATATATCAGTTTCAAGCGAGTTGAAACTGAATTGGAAATTAAATATATACAAAGAATTATATTTGTTGACGTATCTTCTCTAACTTTACACAGTTTATATATTTTCTATATTATTTGGCATAATATGAATAACATTAAAAAGAATTAATTCATAGGGAAAAAAAAAGGGAGGAGGGGGTAAGTAAAATATATTTTAATATAATAAAATAGAGTTAGCGATTTTAGGCAAGGAAGACAAAGCTGTGTTATGTGTTTTGGAATATGTATACAAAGCAGAGAATTAAAATGTGTACGGTCTCCTTGGCAACAGTCTATCCGACACTATTGTGTTATTGGAATTGTGAATGCGTATGTAGAAAGAAGTGTGTATATATATATATATCAGGAAAATGGTCTTGGGATTATAATCGAGGGAAAAGGTTGCCTAATGCAGAGAAAACAAATTCGTGTCTTCTATGCTTATGGCGTGTGAATCGGTCTCTTGTTTAAGTAAATCTCCCGTGCAGGTCAATCTCTGTGTTTGCATCCATAAGACACAAATCTAGGTTTGGCTCCGTGGTCTCGTTGGGCAAACCACTCATGTCTGCTACTTTAAAATGTACTTGTAATTCGATGATTTATTTACAAGTCAGTAAAATATTCCTCGGCAACTTAACCTGCTTTAGCACCTTTTTACACTTTGTATATATATATGTAAGTTCTCTTGTTGAAGTCCGGCTGAATATGTATGAACTAAAAATACAATATATTCATAGATTAACATAAGCTTTGAAGAAAACAAAAGACCAGTTTTTCAATTTTAGGCGGCTGCGAGTTTTGTATTTATAAACACCCTTGATTGGACTACTCGAAATCAAAATATACGTGACACAAATTGATTGGGAAAATTTGGCAGCCCCACCTGATTAGGCCAAATATGCAAAGCAACATTAAGTAGGGTTTGTCAAGTACATAAGTATTGAACTTGAAGAGAGAAGGAGAAAGAGAAAGAGATAGATAGAGTGGCTGGCCGTTGGACGGTAAAATTGTGATGTGGTTTGGCCTTCCCTACAAAGTGTAGGATATTGATGGTCCATAAATGCAGTAGCTCTGGTTTCTTAGTGGTAAACTGTTTGGTATTGCAGAACACTGTAGAAAGTCCTTAGAAACCCCACATGCCCATCAACTGACAGTATTCACCAGCTTAACTTTCTTGTTCTTTCATGGCCTTACCCTTTGAGGCTAACAATTACCTTAAATTGTGGGAAGCCATAAGAAAGGAAAATGGAAATATTAATACCAATAAAGATAGGTAGGTAATTGGCTCATGGGACATTATTTAATGACATGAAAAAAAGGGGAAATCCAACAAAAACCTAAGCAATTCTTTTTTAATGACTATTAGAGGTTTGTTTCTTGCGACAACGATTTGGAATCACTTGGCATTGAGATTGGAGAGTCCTTGAGCCATGTTCAGTATAGTGTATAAAATATAAATTGATTGCAGCGAATGAATATTTGAATGGTGTCAGATAGAGAGAGAGAGAGAGAAATGGTCAAAGAGTCATCGATAAGTCGTTTCAATCTACAGTGGATCCATCAGTGTAGATGTGTACGCACTGTTGGAGGCATCAGTATATGTTGCCAATTTGTCCAACCACCAGAATCTGGGCTCCACACCATTTGTTTAATTTGCCCGTACCAGTACCACTCCCTCTCACTCACAGAAATACGCACTCACACACACACATGCACACAATTTAAAAGCTGCCAAGAAGATCCATTCCATCTCAATCCTAAAAAACTACTGATACTATCATATTACTGCTTTTACCTTTCCTTCCTTCAAACCCGTCTCCCTTTTTTTTTCATTTACATAATATACATGTACATATACATATGCATATATTTTACCTTTCTAAAAGTTGATCATTTATTTTAGGTTTTCCCCAACCCAACCAACAGTGAATCTCTCGATTGGTATATGTTCCATTCATCAATAAACACATCTCTCTTATCTATCCAAAGAAAAAGGGCATCATATCATATCATGACATCTGCCAAATCAGATGATGATTTTTGCTCCACGTAAAGCTTATCCCGTCTACGTTTTGCCTATGTTTGGCAATCAGCAGATCATATTAGTTGTTAGTTGATTCTATCAACGATTAGCTAACAGTTGATTATATCAGCTGATTTGATCAACGAATAATATTAGTTGTTTATTAAAAATATTTGGTAAAATTAGTTGTTTATTATTGTTTATTTTAGTATTAATTGTTTAAGTGTAAAATAACTTATAAGGGCATAACTTAAAAAAGAATTTATAAGGCTATGATTAGATATTTAATTTTTACAAAATTAAGTTTTTAACTTTAATAAAAAACTTAGAACATTTTTAAAAATTTTGTTACCATAGCATATTTTTTGTTTTGTAACCAAAAAACTTATTTTATTAGTTAAAAAATACTCCCAAGTTTTGTAAATAAAATACTTACTTCATTGTAATAATTTTATCACTGTAGATTCTACTTGCATAATTTTTAGTTATGTATGATTTTTTAGTTTAAATTATCCATAACATCGCTATAGTATAATTAGCTTAATTCAAAATTTATGAAAGCATCATATCATACAAGTACAAGAAAGCCATAAACACTCCAGCAAACTAATTAGAAATATATAAGTAGTAGAGGAATTAAGAAGTCAAGAATTGGAGTTGTTTAAGAAGAGGTAGTTATCAGATGTTCTTTGATGATGAGCATTGAATTATTTTAGACTTCCAACGGTTTATGCTAAGTTTGGAGGGTATAATTAATTTTTTACCCATTAATTTATGGTTGAACATTCCAAACACTCCTCTTATGAAAGTTTTCTAAAATTAGATTGTTGAGGTTAAATAAGTCAACCAATTAGCTACTCACCAAATACATTTATTAGTGTTTTAAGATAGTTAAATATCTAACTTGTGTCAATCGGATAAAAAAACAGCTGATAAGCTGTTTACTAAACGAGCCATTTGAACCAAATATACTACGATCGAATTTTTCCTACATATTATGCAAGAATTTTAAAAAAATCACTTACCTAAGATGGTTTTATGGTAAAGACTATAAATTGTTAGCTATTAATGTCACTAAATCAGTTAAATGAATACATAATTTTTAATTCCTCAAGATACAAGCTACCCTGAAATGTATATGACAATCTTGGGACAAAGAGACACAATTGCATATCATCATCAACTACACAGACTGATACATTCAGGGAAAAAAAAACTTGAAAAGGAAGAATGGAAACTTTGTTAACGGAAGTTCCTTCTTTAATTTACATCTTATGCTCGCGATCACCTTATAATTCCCACCGAAGTGCCTCATCATTTATAATTGGGAAACCTATTTGTTTCCTCTTCACCAAATTAAGTAATAAAACTAGACAAACTTAAGTTTACTATGTTCATTCCAATGATTGCCTTTCCCATTCTTGCAGCACCTAGCAAATATTGGAGACATGATAGTAGGAAAGACCATCTTGAACAGAAGGCTAAATTAAAAAAGGAAAAAAAAAGTTGATCTACCAAACAAGAGTCTGAGGCATATAAATATAAATATATAGAGAGATATATAAAGTTTCTTGCTTTAAGTCCAAAAGCCATGGATATAGCATTGCCAATTTGAGCTCTCACATATTAGAATGAAGACTCATTTTTCATATTTTTCACTGCATGCTTTCATTATCTTGTTCTACTTCTGATGCAGGTTCATCTTCTTCTTCGAACCCGTCAATTCCGTAGGCAGCATGGCCATTTCCAAAAGCTTTGATGTGGTCCTTAAGTGACCTCTTGTGCTTAAAATCTGATCCGCAAATACAATACCAAAGCTTACCGCAGTTTTTCTCATGAGTCCTCCAATCCCCTCTCACAGCGAAAGCCTTCCCACACTTTCTACACATGAAAGGCTTAACACCATGCTTCCTCTTGTAATGTGTTTGAAGAGTCCTGAAGTCTTTTAGTGGCTTGGCTCTTGGATGATCTATGTTGTTCTTGCACCCTGGTGCACAGCAATAACAAGGCAGTCTGAGCATTCCAGTAGGTTGAGTTCCTCTTAAAGATTCAGGCCCTTTCCTGTACTGAGATCCATGCCCCCACATATGCATCTAGAACAAGTTTTAGTCACAAAATATGTACAATTAGTGAAAGGAAGCAAATTGAAAACACAAAAGTTCGAAATAACAAAAGTGATATCTGGTCACTGCAAAAAAATAAAAATAAAAACAAAAGAAGAAAAGTTGGAAGCATATCTTAAATTCTTGAAAAAAGCAGTACTTTAGAGATAGCGTGGTATCATCAACTGCAAAACAGCTTCTGCAGGAAGCATTTTGTTATCTATTTATGAAATCAGGATCTTCAAGCAACTATTTGCAATGATTGCTGTACCAGACTGGAATTCAATATTGGTTAGTAGAAACTGTTGGGGTGTAAGATGAATGGGATTGATGAATTGGAACGTTGAAAGACTCTTCATCTTCTTGGGTGAGAGTAGTAGATGAGTGAAGACGCAAAGAAAAATATCATTATTTTGCAAATCTAAAGACAAAAGAAGGAAATTGAATCTTCTGAATTTGGAGATATATGAGATAAGATAGGGGAAAAAAAAGCCGTTTTTAGGTGGGCGAAATCTGTATAGAACTTTCATGGTTGTGTTTTGTCTTCCTGTTGGAGATAGAAATTTCATATCACTTTTTTTTTTTAAATTATGATCTCTGAGCCAACACTGAAAAACAGCTAAATGTTTCAGTTCATACCTTTCAACGACTAGAACACAAATTTCAAAGCACTCGAGGCATAAAGAACATTGCCCGAGTTGTTCAATCACATAAAGAAAGGTACTCATCTGATCTGACTCAGTTAAATCAGAATAAAAAAAACTTAAAAAAAAACTGAAATTAAAAAACCACGAGGAATGCTGCAATTTACCTAAAAAGTCGTTGCGTTGCATATGTTTTCTACGAAAGCAAAAAGTTCATGAAGAAATGGAGGAGGTAAATTTGTGAACAAGCTTCGGTCTAAGTTTGCTTCGAAATACAGACATAGAAAGAACATTCGTTAGGTGACTGAAATCTGTGATGCGGGAAGGGAGTAAAATATATGAAAAGAATTATAACTGTATACTTTTTCTTCATCTCTTTTGAACTGACAGAAGAAAATGAAAAGAGGACCAAACAGAAGAAAAATGATGAGAGGAAAATGTTTCTAAGGGTCATGAAAGAAAGGAAGAGACATACTTGCATGTTGTTGTATCGGTTGAAGGTTTTACAGCAAACAGGACATGAGAACTGTGTAGGTCCAATCAGAATCTGAGAAGGAGTGGGAATCCAATACTGACCCTTGTTGAGCCTACTAATTGGATACCCAGAATCATCACCATCTCCATCTTTATCAGTAACCTCTGAGGAAGAAGATAACACAGAGGCCATCTCTGCAGCACTAGGGCTTGGCAACCCTATGTGTAGAGCTACAGTAACAGCCTCTTCTTCGTCATTAGCACCACTATTTGAAACTAAACTTTCGTGATCTCTGGTTTTGATGATCTTGTCCACATCCATGGGAGTGCAACTTTGTTCTTGATATTCTTCTTCTTCGTCTTCGTCGTCGTCGTCGTCGTCATCCTCTCCTTCTTCTTCCTGAGCTGGTTTTTCATGCCTTGTTGGACTTAATCTCAAGAGGGGTAGGGCTTCTCTCATAGGTGGAGAAGGAGGTGAGTCTTGATAGTGAAAATAAGGGTTGTTAAGGTTCAAGTTGAGGTTTGTATATAAGTTGGGACTACAAGGAAGATGTTGCGAAGGAGCTGAGGTTGAATTCTGGTCGTTGTTGAACTGGAACCAACCACTGAAGAAATTAGAGTAAGGGTCAGCCATGGGTGAAAAGTAGTGAGAAAAATAGTCTTGCCTGGTATATTGCTTTTGCTTTTATATACACGAAAGAGAGAGAGAGAGAGTACAAGATGACTGAAGTAAGTTTAGATGGCTGAGACTGGAGAGGGATAGGGAGAGGGAGCGGGACAAACAGACAGAGCAAGAAATTACTACAAGTACTTAGTACTCAACAAATAATAAATTCACCCGGTGAACGTACATGAGAATAATTTCCTTTACTTTTCTTAGCATTTTCTTATGTGCTTTTCTACGTATAACTAACAATATCTTTGTTTCGTATTACAAAGCTGAAAATCTTTATGGATGGATTTTAAATTAATAATCGAAAGGATTTCATTGATATTTTACCCTAAAAACTTTGGCTACCACGATAATGAAATGCCATTGTTTATTTTCGCTTGTTTTCAGTTCAATATTTTCGTTTTCATGCAGCCAACACAAGCATATATCGCAATTGTGACCAAAGATCCAAACGGATTGTTTAATTTTTGTTTGGGTTAAATTTGGTGTCCAATAATGTGAACTTCAATTAAAGTTCCCTTTGTTCATCAGAACAGAATTTCCAATAGAAAGGGTGCAAAATAGTCTTAGAGTAGCTGGTAAAGTTGCTCCAACCACAAGTTTAAGTTACGAAATTAAACAGTTTTTTTATAAAAATACAAAAAAAAGCCTGCATATATTATGATCTTTCTTAAACACCTACAAAGCGAAAAGCCTTACGTATTGAATATGTTAACTATGAAAAAGAATTACATAACAATTATTTATTTGATGGTGGCAAAATATTATGAACTACATAAACTGCGTACTATACAAATTAAGATCTTTTGTTTACTAAATTTCTATTATATTTAGAACACAAGAAAATTTGCATTATCTTAACAATTTAATGTACATATTACTTGCAACTTTACTAATATAATCAGGGGCGGATCCAGAAATTTTTTTGAATGGGGGCAAAATTTTATTTTTAATGAGGGAAAAATTTTAATGGGAATAAATTTTTTTAGAATGGGGCAAATTTTATTTTATTAAATAAATTTTTTTAAATAATAATATTTTTATATATACTTTTCTAAAAAAATTGGGAGTAGCGGGGGCAAGTGCACCGATGTGCATCCGCCCCTGAATATAATAAAACGTTTCCGTTTTCATTCATATGATATTTCATAAAATATTAATTTTGACATATGCATGAATTTATTTTCTAAAAAAAAATAATATACTTTTCTATCTCGTTATTTCAAGCTATACTGTTAGTGGATGTTTTATATAGGGTTACTTTCATAACAGCAATCATGTAGATGTAGTTAGCTTTTCATCTTTTCTCCCGTTGATTTGCAATTATTAATGTTTGCCTTTGTGCCATTGACCTATCTACCCCTTATAGTCAGAGTGTTTCTTGTCGTTTCTCCCAGCAATCTATCTAATTTAACGGCTTTTATTTTCTGCCACGTTTCAACCTTATGATCACAAAACTTCACATTACCCGAGCAATGCAAGAGGAAACACTTCACGTCATAGCCATAAATGAAAGTTGTTTCAAATTAACTACAATTTTTTTTTATTTAATTTTTATCACAATATAATTTTATGACGACAAAATATATATGATATAATAATGTAATATTAAACAAGTAAAAATTATGACTAATATAAATTGATTATTTGCATTATTTAAGATTTCGTTTTGGTTGAACAGGCCCTAGGCTCAAAAATTTTTAAAAATTGAGCCTTGGGCCGATATTTGCTAAAAATTAAACGATATCGATTTTCTAGATATAATTTGTAATTTTATAAGCCTTGTCAAATTACAAAATATATATAGGAAAACAACGTCGTTTAAGAGCAAAACGAAGTGATTTTAGCCTTATTTTTTTAAGTTTTATTTTATAGTAAAATAATGACGTTTTATTCTAGATTAACTTGCAAAATTTTTCCCTCCCTCTCCATACTGCTACCTTCTCCTTCCTGGCTTCCTCTTTCCTAGATTTCATCTTTTAATCTTCTCCGAATATCTTCCGTCTGAGTCTCTACCACCTCACCGTTGATTTATATTGCCCTGTTACCCTGCCGCCACGTCACAATCTTGCAAACCGTCAGCTCTCCCTAGTTACCTCCCGCTTAATCACTCTTTTCTCCTCTGTCTTCTTTGCCACCCACCAAGGTAAGTTCTCAATATTTTTATTAATGGAAGAATTGATTCAATATTCTAGTTTTAGATTGTTATGATACTATAAATTTCTGATTTGTGGTTGTTTGCTTATGTTTTCGCAGACTTACACGGGCGTATATGTGACTATAAATCATTGTGAAGTTTATAATTTAACTAACGAAAGTAGAAACAATACATAAAAAAAAAGTTCATTCAACTATATAATCTTAAAATTTAAAGTTAGTAAAGTTAATTACATAGCTTTCTAATCCTTTCAATTTAAAAATTTATCATCATCATCATCATATATAGAGAATAATATACTCTCACATGTGATTATGATTAACTATACTTTGATTATCATACTTTATGTTAAATGCTCATTAAAGTATACATATACTTATAAATGTCCAAAAATATGTTATATAATTTTATGTGTTGATTGTTTCAGATGGATGAACATATTCTTTTAGTGGACAATTCTATCTGATACTAGAGAGCATATAAGTGAAAACTTTTAATCTTGTACCAAGTGAAGATAAAAGTCCAAGTCCATTGAAAAGTGATGTTTGGAATCACTTTAGCAAGACTAGAACAATGGATGGTGTTGGCCCCCGAGTTCTTTTCTTATTGGATAAGCATGATTTGAATAAATTATGAGGTTTGATGGATTGATTTTGGAGCTCATTATTTTATGTCAAGGCTAATAGGATTTATTATGACATAGGTTAAATCGAATTGAAGCATTAATGTTGTAAGAATG
>JAOTBA010000007.1:3536643-3550703 GCA_025629845.1 Erythroxylum squamatum | reverse complement strand
GTTCTTCACTTTGAAGTTTTGCTTCCAAGGCTTCTTGCCTTCCTTTCTGTGGAACTTCTTCTTATGCCTTTTCTCATAATAGACTTGAGATTGATGAGCTTTCTTGCTGCTATGGCACTTACAAGTCTTTTCATCTTTGCACTTAATCTGGAGATAAGGCTTCTTACAAGCTTGCTTCAGAACTGGACCTCTGTTGAGGATTTTCTTGAACAAAGTATGCTGATCACATAACTTGTCAAGAGAAGCTAGAGTAAGCTGATAGATTTCTCCAAGAGAAATTGTAGACAACATGTGCTTACAAGTTACGTCTTCATTATTGGCTTAAAACATTGACAAACATTAAAATAAAAATTAAATTTTGATAAAAAATTGAAGATTAAAATTTATAACCAAATTTGATATTAATCTCAGTACAATATTCATAACATTACTCTCAACCCCTTAATTCTCTGTCTTCTCTTTTCCTTCTTCCTGTTTCCGATAGAAAGAACCTCGTGGGCCTCATTTCTGGGGCTTTAATTCCATGGTAAAATGATAAGAATATTCACTGTTAATTTTGAATTCAATACTATGAACTTTTATTACACCTAGAGTATATATGTTACATAAAGATTGGCCAAGGTCGTGGGCTAGGCTCAAAGTGTTTTTCTATTTTGAAAACAATTAATTCTAATCCCATATTTTTGGGGGGGGCAATAATATCAGTTAACAGCTCATGCCAACACATCTTAATGGAACAGTGTTGAAGATGAATTAAACGTGAGACATTCATGCTCACTGTACTCAATTCAACCATAATTTATCCATCTCATTATATGAAATTGCAGGTAGGATTGCTTTGTAAACATTTGGAGAGAAGTAAGAGGTTGGTTGGGTAAACTCCAAACACGTGTAGCAGCACTACTCGGTTGATTGATTCTTAAAGCAGCCAAGTCCAAAACAGCTACGCAAAAGATCCCATGACCACACGTAAGCTTAGATTCTTGTGGACCCCCTTCGTTAATAACTCTGTACGCCATATTAACGTACATGTCGGAGACAACTTTTCCGACCCATTCTCCAGCTACATTTCCTTTCGCAAGTCACACCACATGGAGCCTCTGTCCCCAACTTTGGATGTCTCCCCAATCTTTCCCACTAAGCCCTTCAAACCCTCTTCGTTGCCGCCCTTCCCATTGCCATTTTCAGGCTCAAGACTGCGCACCGCAACTTATGCGAGACATAAATCCAGTTTGTCTGTCACTGTGTCCCCGGTGGCTAAAACAGAGTCCCAGGAACAGCCAGACCACTGCCCTTTTATCAAGTCACTCGGTAAAGGGATTGTCGGCTTTGCAGCTACTGCCGCTGCTCTGGCGTCGGTTTGTTGCGACTCTCCAGCCTTTGCGGAGTCCCTAACGGTCGCTTTTCCCGTTTCCCGCGTTCGAGAGGTGACCAGTTTTTATTGATTTGCTCTTTTTAGTGATTTTGTTTGGTGAATGGTTGATTAGTTGTTCTGAGTGAGTATAATGTTTCTTTGTTAGGTGAATACAGTTCAAAGAACGCTCGTTGAAGCTTGGGGTTTGATTAGAGAAACATTTATTGACCCAACCTTTAATCATCAAGGTATTCGTTTAATATACGTTCTTCCTTGCCCATTTCTGGTTTATTTACTTCCCTTTAAGTTAACCTTTGTTCCCCTTAGTGATTTTGCGTAGAAAAGAAATAGGCATAAAATTTAAGTATAGTATTACAATTGCATGGTAATTTGCTATTTTGAACATTTAACTTTTGGTAAGCTAGAACTCAGTAATAGATATACCAAGAATAACATGGTCTTGTACTTTGCCTACCAGTACTTGATCTTCTTGTTAGAGCAACTTAGTTGTCTGTCTTTTTCTTGTTCCTTTTTTCTTGAGTTCCTTAATTTTGCATTGCAGATTGGGATTTAAAGTTGCAGCAAACGATGGTTGAAATGTTTCCCTTAAATTCGGCAGACGCAGCGTACACAAAAGTCAGTGGCATGCTTTCAACTCTCGGGGACCCCTTTACTCGCATTATTAGTCCTAAGGTATTTCTATAACCATGCTTATTTTAGATTAAGTATTCTTGATGTTGGTAAAAAGACAAACAAATGCATATTACTCTGGCCAGGAGTCAATACTATTAATACGTGAAAAGAAAAGCCTGCTTAAGATGCAATAATTAACCGACCATGGTTTATTTTCACTTTCTTGGTTGTAATGAATTTTTTGGTTTCAGGACATAATATTACTTTTTGAGTAATTTACTTGGGAGTTCAATGCGATCATTGTGCAATTTTTAACATATTGGCTTTAATTTACAGGAATATCAAAGTTTCAGAATTGGAAATGATGGGAATTTACAAGGAGTTGGCATTTTCATAAATATGGAACCAAAAACAGGGCATTTGGTTAGTCAAATGAATAAAAGATTTCTTTGGTTTCTTAAAGTTCTTACATTGTTCATTCAAGTCATGCTTTGGTTACTGAACATGCTCGCGGAATTGTGCGTCCATCTCTTATATTTTTGTAATTCCAATTAGGGTCAAAAATCACCACAAACAGATTCATCCTTTGACTTGTTAATTTCAACAGTTCCAAGTTGTGGACTCTTTGGCTTGCGTTGCTTTTTGTTTTCATTTTATCATTTCTCAATTTCTTTCTTTTGGTACATCGGAAAGCATAAATGAATACAAAAATTTTGAGCACTATTGGAGGAGAAAGTTTTAAAGTAGTTACTTTATTCATATAGCTATACATTCTTGTTTTTCTCTTGTAATGTCCTAATATAGGGCAGTTTCATGGCCAAAGATGAACAGAATTACGTTGTTATTACGTTAGTCAAACGCTATTTTTGTTGTCTCCAGGTTGTTTTGTCTTGTTTGGATGGTAGTCCTGCTGCTCGTGCTGGCATACATGAGGGAGATGAATTAGTTGAGATTAATGGTATATCTTTAGCATTTTCTTGACATATTTTTCTTTCTTGAATTGATATTCTGATTTGATCAAGTATGGTGAAATCATGAACCTCTAGATCATACCTATGGAACTGCTACTTATGTTTATCCCAAGGTTACTCTGCACTTGCTGATTGATATTATAGTCCATGGAACCAAAATTGCTAATGGTCCTTAGATTATTGCATTTGCTCGTCACCTTATCTCTTTTTCCTTGTCTTGTAGTGGTTATTATGATAGGAGAACCTAATACCTTGATTGGAGATAATGCATGCAGCCATGAAATGTGTTACAGTTCAAATAGTTTGAACCGCTTAACTGTGGAAGTAGTGGATATGCATATCATAAATTCATACAACCGGTTATATCTTTTCGAATAATGAGCTGATTGGTTCTAGAGATTTAGTTGAATGGTAACCCTGTTGCTCTCTTTCAGTTCATTCCATATTCTAATGCCAAGTCCAATCTGATGCTCTTAAAAAGAAATCAATGACATCCATTCTATTAACTTCATTAATCAATGTAATTTACTTCCGTAAATGTACTTTTCTATTAGAGGCCGACATCAACTTACTTCAGTCTTTATCATGGTAGGTCTGGCAGTGAAAAGACTTGTAAAGGAAACACTCAAATGGAATAATTCAACTTGGATAAGGACAGAATATTTAATTTTCCAGAGAAAGTACTTAGCATTTATAGAACATATAATCACAATCCGATCATGAGTAAACAACGCATGGGAGTTTACATGATCATCTAATTCTTAAATGTCTTAAATTTCTGAGTCTTATATTGATGAATGCTAAGGAGTTCTGCAATTTTGATTTCAGCTAAGGTTTAAACCTCAGGAAGTCCATTCTGTATGACGTCATTGTCAAGTCAAGTGAGCTAAAGTAAACAATATATGACATACAATTAAGCACCATTGATCATGATCCAATCATTGTGAAAGTAAAAGGAACCTTATCAAGGTCTCATAGAAGATATCTTTTATTTTATTGCAATAATGACAATAGTATTAAGGAAAGAAATTTTGAGGTCACATGGATTTAAGTGGACATGACCTCATATTCTATGTTCTGCTTATAAATATTTTTAGGCAGAATCTCTGATTCTTAAGGTCAAAATGCGTGGTTCACGGATAGTATTTGCTTCTGTTCTTGTTTCATGGGACTTGCAGATAATATCAGTGTATTTAGTTTTGCTGCATATTGACCTGCTGTATCTCAGTTGTTTGATGTCGATCCTTCTCTCTTATTAACATATATAGCAAGTGTCTGTGAAAAGTCAGTTTTATACCTCTGGAGTGTCTCTGATGTCCAATCAAGCAGTCTTTTTCTTATTTTATGTACTTTGGTATTCACTTCTAGTACAGAACTAACTCTGAACACTTCAACCTTGTAATATCAGGTGAAAGACTCGATGGTGTTGATAGTGAAAGTGCTGCACAGAAGCTTAGAGGTCGTGTTGGAACCTCCGTTACTGTCAAATTCCACAGTGTAACTATCAAAATTTTCGTCCTCTTGGTAGTATTTGGAAATATGACTGATATGTTCTATTGATTTATCATTGTGGGGAATGGCCATGCAGATATTACCATTTGTCATCTCATCCAGTCATCGCAATTTCATCATATATCTACATTAACAAGTAATCTAAATATGCTGATTTTAACTGATTTGGTTTCTACAGTTCTTAATAAGAATTTTTTGCATGCAAATTTGGGACCTTAATCATATTTGTTCAGCATGATGAACTGCAGCTGAAACTATTTGTGAGAAAAATATGGAAGGAGAGTGAGGCATGAAGACAAGGGACTGGAAGCATTTGGGAGGAAGAGAATTTTAAAGTTAAGAATATGAAGGAATTAGGTGTAAATAGAATCGTAGCCTATTAATTGTTAAATATACAAAATAAAGTAAGGTGTATAGGTCATTTCAAGAAGCAAATGAAAGGAAAACATTTCTTTTACTTTTGCAAACATTCTGAGTCATAAGTTAAACATGAAGCAAAAGTCACCTCCAATCTCCATACTAATTTTTTACAGTCTTATGTTTCTCCTTCTCTTCCTCCCTCTCAAGCAGGAGAGACCTACTTCAATTATGTATTCCTCTGTACTAGATTCTTCTATTTCCCTCCATTCAGAAGCATTTAACTTTTGTAGTATTAGTAGAGACTTTGCATCTGGTTTGTCTTGTCTACTACATGCTCTTTACAGAGCTTTGGTAATCTAGAAATTAGTTATCTCTGGTTTTGTCAGAAAAAGATGCTGTTGAATTTTTATCGTTAAAAGTTCCTTAAGAAGAAATAGTTCAAATTAACATGTTTCGAATTTGTTTATGTACCTGGTTTCAATGGTTAAGAAAATGATTTTAATGTAAAACAGATGTTTCTCTTTATTTTTTAAGATGATAAAATTCATTTTGATTTGGCAGTGCATTGGACAAGATTTAATGTTTATGAACATTGCATGTATTGAGGAGAGCTAACATTTGTGATTTTGTTTAGGGCAACGATCGGGGAAGTGACTCAAGTATCAGAGAGGTATTAGTCTTATGCATTTCATAATGCATGGATTACTATTAGTTGTGCGATGCATGTGTTTGTTCCTTAATCATAGAAAGGCCTAATAATTTTCATGTTTAGTGTGATTGAGGAGCTTCATTCTCAGCTCAGTACACTAGATAACTTCAAAGTATTTCTGGCGAATTGGTATAAGCATATCTTCCATCTTCATGTAGGTCAACTTACCTCGTGAGTACATTAGGATTTCCCCAATATCAAGTGCCATCATTCCTCATAGAACTCCAAATGGGCAGATGGCTAAGACAGGCTACGTGAAGTTGTCAACCTTCTCTCAGGTAATGATCAGAGAACATTTAGGTCAAAGAAGTATTTCAGCATAATTCCTTGGCAATTTTTTTATTTTGTTAATGAATGGTAATTTTCTTCCCTTGGTCGCATCATTAAGAAAGTCCTTTCCTTTTGGCAGAGTGCTGCTGCTGATATGGCAAATGCGATAAATGACATGGAAACAAAGGGTGTGGAGTCTTATATATTGGATCTGCGAAACAACCCTGTGAGCCCCTAATTTATTCATCTTTGCACCAGTGGAGACCAGTGACTACTGTGGCAGTATCTAACAAACACTTCTTCTGTTATTAATATTTGTATGGGAAAATTCATTGTTTGGCATTCAAGTTTTAGTTTTCTGATGGCTTAGTTGTTTTTTGGTCTGAAGGGGGGACTGGTAAAAGTGGGACTGGATGTTGCGCAAATATGGCTGGATGGTGATGAGACTTTGGTGAACACTATTGATAGGGACGGGCAATTGCTACCTGTTAACATGATGAATGGTCATGCCATCACACATGACCCCCTTGTTGTGCTTGTAAGAATAGCCTGTCTACACTTGAGCCCCTTTTTTATGTCCTTTTTAGGGTAACATCATGGTAATTCTTCTTAATAGCTGCTGAAAGGAAAGTCAGTTTTGGCAGACTAGTTACCTTCCTGTGCTCACCAAAAGGGTTGGTGATTTCTTGGTACATCATCTGTCTTGAGCAATAGATTTAGATAGGAGGCTATGTAGATTGATCCATCTAATTTCATGGGCTGCACCAGCTGAAAGAGGAGAAAATTAGGTTAGGTGGTAGTATTAGATTTCTATTCTTTCCAACTAATCCCATGGACAATTTCTGATAAACTACACAATTTCCTCGTTATGTATCTGGTTCTCATGCTCTCATCTATTTTGAACACGAGATGTCCATAACCACCTTAATCAAGATGGCCTGCTTTTCATACCTCCTCACCATAAAATATTTCTTCTTGATGGTGAACTATTTTAAAACTTCTCATAGCTTAACCATGAAGAAGTACATAGTTCTGCATTTGCTCTTGTAGTTCCCAAATGTTTGATTCTGTGACATCATAGTAAATGATTTCTGATCCTTTTTCATTTTTTTTTCAATATTGAACAGGTTAATGAGGGAAGTGCAAGTGCAAGTGAGATTTTAGCTGGTGCTCTGCATGATAATGGCCGTGCCATTCTTGTTGGGCACAAAACATTTGGCAAAGGAAAAATTCAGGTTTTTATTTTCCTGTTAATTCATTTTCTTTATGAGGTCAAGTAAAAGACTGAAGAAGAGTCAAAAGTAGGAGGAGGCTATTTCTTTAACTTAGTGTAGGATAAAGCTTAATCTTGGTTGGACATTGCACTTAGGTCACTAGTTGTAGCTTGAAACACTCAACTTCGAAATGTTCCATATGTGCAGAGTGTTACAGAGTTGCAGGATGGATCAGCCTTATTTGTCACAGTAGCAAAGTATCTATCGCCTGCACTCCACGATATAGATCAGGTAGGCATAAATCCTGATGTACAGTGCACAACAGACATGTTGAAATTGCCCAAGGAAGCATTGCTGAAGAACAAAAGCTCAGTCTCATCTCTAGAAGCAGATTCCTGTATCATGGTTGCTGAGCATGAGTTGGACATACAAGGGTCCAGCGGGAGTGCTTCCTAATGCTGGGTTTCAACATTTTTATGCCCAGCAAATGAATTTATAGATGCTGGGAAGCACCTTGTGGGTATAGTATCCATGTTGTATACTGTTGTAATATTAGTCTACCTATTTCTCTCTGCGATGAGACTATTCTCACACCTTTTTTCCTCCTCCTTTTTCCCCTTATACCATTCAGTATCATATCATGTACTATACAATAGCTGCTGCCGAGCCATTCCACATTTGAAGCTCGACATTCATGTAACTTGCGAGCACTGAACCGAACTCGCTTTGAAATAGTTCTTAGATAAGTATTATCATTTTTATTTACATGAAAAACATAATTATTCATTACTTGTTTGTATAAATTATTGACAATCATGTTTCCTATATTAAAAGGTGAATAAAGAAATATCTTATATGTTGGGTCTTTTGAGTAACCATATTCAGTCAAATCCTTCAATTTAATATGATAAGAAAGATAAGGATCTTCCGAGAGATTGAAAATTCAAGCAGAGTCATCCTACATAACAAACAATTGGTGATGTTCAACAAGGATTAACTACTAGATCTTATTTTGGGGACTTATCTCATTTTTCTTTTATTTATCAAATGAAGCCTAAAACCATATAAGAAGCCCATAGAGACGAGAGTTTTTTTTTTCTTTTTATCAATGAGAAGTTACTAATTTAAGAGGAATAACGTGTTGACTTTAGTACCTACACTACACTTGAAGTCTATAAAATTATAAGTATCAAGTGCACCTTCAAAAATGAACTAAATGAATTAGGCATCATGTTGAAAAATAAAAGCTAGATTGGTATTCAAGGGGTACAATCCTAAAGAGGATATATATTTTGAGAAACTTTTACATTGCTAGCTAGGTTAGAGCTATTGGATTGATGAATTTGCTATCGGTTCACTCTCGATTTATTACCGAAGCATGCAATTACAACAAATAATCACAACACCCAATGTATTAACATCAAAAGAAATCACATTAACATTAATTCAAGAACAAATCCATAAAGAAGTTTAGAGCATCATCATCAAACCCAAATCCATCACTAACAAATCCATCTTATACATTCAAAAGAAAGAAAAATAGAGATGAAATGAAGTTACTTGGAAAGGTCAAATCGATCGAGAAGATGGCAGCATAGCAACCTGCTTCTTCTCCTTCTTCCTTTCTCCTCCTTCTCTCTTCTTCTTCCTCTCTCCTTAGATCTTTCTCAAAGTGGAAAAGGTTGGAGCCCTTTTCTAGATCATTTCTCTTTCTTTATATAGTATTTTCTAACGTTTACCCGAGCCCAAAAAATTTGAAAAGTCCCTCGAAAACTTAGGTCCAAAAGATTGTCCACATCTTCTGTAGCACAAGTCACAATCATGGCACTAAATTTTTGCTTCTATCACGATCGTGGTACCTTCATTAGGCTTTTATCACAATCGTGGCCCTAGGTTTTGCTCCAGGCTTCCTCCGAATCTCCTCCATTCTTCAATATTTGACCTGAAACATTAACAAACACATCAAGGCACCTCAAACACATAAAATTAAAGCCCAATAGCGTGCTTTAACCCAAAAAACACTCAAAACACAAATATATAACTAAATAACACAATCCTAGCTTAAACATGCACTAATCATTCAATTTAATAGCTAAACACATACTAAACTACCCACTATGTAACATACCACTCTCATAGAGCATATGCCCGAACGTATCGATGATTATTCAAGAACATACTCAACAAGGATGGCACGTTAAGACGATTGCATTACCAGTCACCATCGAGCAAGCTTATACATGGGGGTGACCAGTGTTTGTCACCCCATGAAAATTCTCATGCACTCCTTTAATCCACAAAAACTTAGACGAGGTTATAAATAGAAAGCATATGGGGGTGGCACCGATATCACTCATTATTCGCTCTTCACTCGCACTAGAGACAGATTCAGCTGGATTAAAAACAACAGAGGGAAACATGAGGCAGAGAGATGGAGACAAAAACAAGAGAGAAGAGGTAGGGAAAAAGAAGAAGAACATAACAGGGAGTAGTCGGGTGAGGAGTAGAGCAGAGGCAAAAGGCGAGAGCTAACGCCAGAGTTCTAAGCTGGGCGGGAGATCCACCGCCGACTTTCTCATCCGAGGATTTATTTTGTTGTCATTTCTTGTTTCATCTATGCTACTAATATTAAACTCTTTATCTTTGTCTTTTAAACTTGTCTTCAATTCCTTGCTAAAGATTGATAGTCCATTTTGGTATTCACTATTTTATTGATTTGATACTTCTTTGTTATTCTTGAATATGGGATTTAAGTGTTTGAGAATGATGAATTGTGATTATGTTATGATGGGCTGAATCTCTTTCTTGAGGATTAACGTAGCTATTTTAATCAACCATGCATAAATGAGTTACATTTTTATTGTCTTATTAATTGTTGTGGTTTCTAAACTGAATGGATGTAATGATATGACCAAACCTTGCATCATTTTAGTATTAAACGAAGGATCGAGAGAAGAAGTTTAATATGGATCAAGAAACTATGGACGCTTAGGTTAGGAATTAGAAATATATTAACTTAAGTAGTAATTAGTAGTCGGGCTTTCATAATTAATTCGGATGATAACTGGTTGAATACGAAAGTTAGATTAGTTCATTATTCGAGTTGATTTAGAACCCAACTGTTAATTTTAATAAGACAACTATCATGTCATTTCCCTTAATCATGCATAAGATATTAAATTGGTGAAATTTATTCTCAAGAGTCTTCCATTTTGATTAATCTATTCGTCTTTGCTTCCAGTTGATTCTGTTTACTTTTCAATCTTTTTTGCAATTTTCTTTAAGTCTTCACTCAATAAATCGGGATAGAGTGCTAAGATTGCATCTGTTTTTATTTTTGTTCAAGATTAATTTGAGTGGACCAAATTCACCTTCGTAGGAGACGACCCTGGGTAATCACTATAACTACCTCGTATACTTGCAAGTAGGATGGCCTAGGTAATTTTTAGAACTTTTTGGACACAAAGATAGACATCCATTTGAAGTAAATGAATTAAATTTAAAATAAACATTTGATATGTTTTAAATATTTGGATAATTTTATGGGAAATATAATAATATTATATTTGATTAGACAATTATGCATTTCACTTTAAAATGCACTCAATCTACATTAGAATCTAGTATAGATACTATAAGCTTCGGCTTTTTAAAAAATAAATATCATATTCATACAACATCCACTAATGGAATTCGTATAATTATTTGCAAATTTGCCTACATATCATTCTAAACTACAATTAAAACTTAAAACAACAACACTAAGACAAAATTTCGCTGAAGCGCAAGATTTGAGGAGGTTCAATAATACGCAACCTTACTCTTACATAACAGACAGGATATTTTCGATACAATTGAAACTTATGAACTAAAAATTTAATTTAGAGGATTTTAAATTAAAATGAAAAAAGTATATATAAGATTTAGAAAAAAAGTGCAAAAAATATGTAAATACAACATGATAAATTTATAAAATATTATGTAGGTAAATAGACACAAAACCGAGAAACCTGATCCTCTGTCCAGTTTTACTCTGTCTTATTCTGTCTCTAGGAATCTCAGCCATTTATTTTGCGGGACCCACGCGGGCCCCATGCGGATCCCACATAAATGAATGGCTGAGATTTATTGGACACAATAAGACACCATAATATTGGACAGAGGATCTAGACTCCAAAACCGAATGGATGAAAATATACATAACTACTAAAATGCGTTCTTAAACTAATAAAGCAAGTACTAGATTTTGAGTTGACTAGTGATCGATGATTCGTACATTTCTAGGATAACGGAACTCAAATTTAAATCAATTACAAACCTTAACTGAAGTAGCACTGCAGAATGCAGATTGTGAACATCTGGCTTTAGATTAGAACAATGGATTAATTAAATTGCAGTAAAATGTCGTAACAATTAGAGTTATATGATAATTAGCTTAAACGACAAATACATATCCTCCCTGTTTTTGTTTCGTGCACACGTACTTAAGGTGGAATATTGAAGAAAACATATATCCAAAATATATATGAAAGCGCATGCAGCGTTTATTTAGAATAATCCTCAAACACACCAACTCTAGCTATTACAGTAATATCAAAATCTCCATGACCCCAAAAGGGAAAAGAACATCAAATTGAACCATGCAAGCTCAACTGTTAAGACAAATTAAAATATACATCACCAAGAGCAAGAAGTGAGGACATGGGGTAGGGACCGTCGCAACGTACGTTTATGAAGTCAGCGACATATAAAAGCAAGAATGGATAGAATGGCTGAAGAAGAAAGAAGAGGCAGAGAGATCGGGAATATTGGTGTGGCAGCTCCAGCGTCCATCGGCGGCGTTGGAGAAATATCCTGTGCCATTACTCCACAGTCTTGCAATAGTACTAATACCGCAACAACGGTGACCGCCAGTACTATATGAGCAACTGAAGCACCAAACTGAGTCATTGTTTAAAAGAGTGATGGAATTAGGGTGTGTTTACAAGGTTACCGGAGAAGTTCAAAGACACTATGGAATTTATAGAGAGAATGAGCAAGTGTTTCTTAACTTTTTATTTAATGTGCACGGTTATAGTTTGTATATGTTAAATGTTAATTTGCCTTTTTGGTTAAGATTTATAGGGGGGCCACATACCTAAAAACTAGGTGCACGGTCGGTGTTTATTGCCACTTTTTGGCATGAAATGTGAAATTTTCTTCATTTGCAACCTGAAGGCATGCCACTTCCGCAATTGAGAAAATTGAAGTATTGGTCATAAATGACAGGAAAATGTTCTTATACTTATCTTTCAATTTCCCCCATTTCCAGAATTAGAGGTTTCAAATAATTGAAGACTAAAATTAACGAAGGGAGAGGTAAAACGTCAGGAGGTGAGTTGCTACGTCCGTTTTCTGTGTCATTTCTCAACTTCATTTGGTTCGCTTGTTAGTGTCCGATTTTACAGGTTACGATCATAAGGTCAGCTAGCATTATAGAAAAGCAACGACCCAGCACCAAGCTACATTTTTTAAATAGTTGTGTGTATATATATATATATATATTGTAGAATTATATACGTATAAATTCGTAGACCTGCAAGATTAAGAAAATGTTAAAGATCCCAAGAGTGGTTTCTGGACTGGATCCTCCGGAAAAAGTAAGGAATATAAAGAAATGAGTGAGGCAGTTCTTTATAACGGATTAATATATAGTATCCTTCTATAACATGATATATCATTATTGTGGTATCCAAAGATCTTATGGACTTGTATTTAAGTGTCTACAATTGTCATTGTGGAAAACAATGCTAGATTAATGATGGCTAAAAGGAAAGTATGTAATTTTAAGAAAACTTTTGCACTAGTAAGTATATTAGAAGCCATTAGATTAATTGTTACGTACATTTGTTTCCTAGCTAGCTACATGGATTTTAAATAGTTTCAAATGGATGTAAAAGTGTATTTTTAGATAGCTTAACTCAAGAAGAAGTTTATGGTTAATTATCAATCTCAGAATAAAGTTTATGGTTATCAATCTCCAGCTGGGTTTGAAATTCATTATAATGTATGCACCTAATCAAGTTTATAATTTTTCTAAAGCTTTGTATAATTTAAAAACATGCTTCTAGGTTTGGTATGGTAGGTTAAGTGCATTTATTTTGAAAATGACTTTATAAAAGGTAACGTTAATTCAAGACTTTTCATTAAAAAAACATAAGCAGGAAATTCTAATTATCCATATTTATGTTAATGACAATTTTTTTCGTGCAACCAATGAGTGTATGAAAAGAGAATTTGAGATGAGCTTGAAGAAAGAGCTCTTGCTTCTTTCTTGGATTTCAAATCAAGTTAATGAAGTAAGACATCTTCATCAACTAAGCCAAGTACACCAATGAACTAATCAAATACGTTCGAATAGATCAAGACAAAGTCATCGGGGACATCTATATGTATCATAACTATGTTGAATAAGGAGGAAGAGGGTACGCCGATTGATGTAAAGATCTACTAATGTATGATTGATAATTTACTTTACCTTATCATGAGTTGGTTCATTATTACGTTTAGTATATGCTAGTGTAGTAGATTTCAATCAAGTCCTAAGGACTCTCATCTTTTATTTGTTAAGCCTATACTTAGATATTTGTGTGGTACCATGCATGTTATTAGAACTTTGATATCCTAAGTATACATTAATTCTCTAATTGATTGGCTACTTTGATGTAGATTATATTCATAATCATTTAGATGGAAAGATAACATCCGTTACTTGTCAATTCCTAAGCAACGGATTAATTAGTGGGAAACAAAATTCAGTTGCCTAATTATCAACTATAGAAGCTAAACAAGTGACTGATAATTGTTGAATAAATTCTTCGACTTCAGTAGCAACTTAATGATTGTGGCACAAAACTTGTAAAGATACATATTAGGTTTTGACGAGACTAAAAAATGTTACGTTACTTTCACTTAACATTTACGGCCTGTTTGGTAGAGGGTAATAGATATTCTATTACCTCTCTATTCTTAATTGTTAACTATTACTGTGTTTGGTT
>JAOTBA010000007.1:3513681-3526383 GCA_025629845.1 Erythroxylum squamatum | reverse complement strand
AGTTTGAGAAACTTTATGATTAAATATGAGATATTTAATAAATAAGGATCAATATAAGATATTGAATCTTATTTGGGTATAATTGGTATTTAATTAGAATTATTTGTAATTCTAATTAAAGTTTAATTGAAATTAATATTTAATTCCAATTAAATTACTAAATCGTCCAAAGCTTATTATAAATAGACTTAAGCTCTATATAGCCGGCACTTCATGCTTAACCCTCTCTGTAAAAGTTACAGAGTTCTCTCAACCAGTTCTGTGAATACCGTTAGAGGCCGGACACTTGTGCGGTTACGGTGGTTAAGACGGATCGGTTTCAAAAACGGTTCGAGGGATGCATCAAGATACAGATCAAGCTTCGGAATAAGGTACGAATTAAATTTCCGCATTATTTTGATTCGTTTAATCATTTTATTGAATTAAATAGATCTTGACTTTCGGGAAATCAAAAGTCATGAAAAAGATTCGTGATTATTCCGCTGCGGTTCGTATCAGATCCCGACCTGATTTCCCAACATATTGAAATATTAATACATGCGTGGTGAATCCACAATCTGCTCTCTGCATATGCTTTTAGAGTACAATACCTTATCTATTGAGGTTGCTATTCATTACGTGCATCAGTGTATTAGTTTATGGACTAATCAACATGACTAATATCCTTGCGCCCCTGTTCATTTTTATTACTATTACGACTATTCTTGCTCTCCATTTTCTTTAAATTTTATGGTTTAAAACTTATTTGTTCTGGTAGATTTTATAATTTGTTCTGGTAGGTACTCAAATTCCTCTTGATTCTAATAGAAGTACTTTATGTTTAACTTCCGATTGAAACTCATTAATTGGTGGTTCCAAGACCTGCTGCAATGGGAAAAATGACAACGGATGATCAACAATGCGGAGTAAGGAATTCAATAAATCACCACGACAATAGCAGAAGCAGTCCCCTTCTAAGGTTAAGCCCGATAAGCCCAGGAAAGGATGGTACATCTGCTCCTGTGCACCCTATTGCCCCTGCAAGTATAAAGGCAAAACATAAAGTTTGCACAATTAGTGAAATTCCTACTGGCAGAAGCTTTATGTCGCTCCAATAACAATAAATCCAATGAGAAAAATGTTATGCACCCAGAAGTAGTTGCACAACAGGATGTTGTGGTTATGACTCAACAACACAGCCTTAGTCCATTGGCTGTTTCAGCAATGAAGAAACCTAGGAAACGTGCTCCGAGAGCCTGAATTCAGGTTGGATTGATAGGCCTCTTTAGTTCCACAGATGGGCTGATTAGTGTCGTTAGCTATTTGTTACCGTTGGATTTTGTTGGTTGAAGCACAGAATAGTTACCTGGTCCTTCAATTTTGATTGCTCTTGAAGGCCCCTTCCTAACTATACACTAGACTGTCAAGCTATCTGAAATCATTCACATTAGGACCAGTTTAGGTGGTCTTTTTTTCAATCAAATCGTTGAACTGTGAGTATGAGCATAAAATATTGGATTTTCATATAACCTTTGTACAGATGTATCCCTTGTAAACGTCAAGGTTAAAACAAATTTTGTTGAGTGGAGCTGTAAGGAGCAGATCTTTCTGTTCTTATATGCGAGTTTAGTGAGGTGAATGCTTTACCGGACTTAACTATTAGTCCTTTGTTCAGAATTTAGAAGGTTCTTACGATCAGACCACCGTTTGAGGTTGAGAAGGTTGAAGTTGCAGAGAATTCGAGAATTAAAAAAACAGAGAAATCTGGGAAGTTGGTTATCTCTCAGCTTGAATTTGTTAGTCACCCGTTTAAGGCATATGTACTTTGATGGCACAGCAAACACCATCAACTTATTACAAGCTGCGGGTTTGAACTGTCCTCATATATATTACCTCTCACAAGAAACCTACCCGGCTCGAGTGGGGATTAGTCTGAGAGTGGATGACTTAAAGGCACCTTCTCATAATTAGGACCCTCCTAAGACACTCCTAAAAATATTTAAAAAAATCAACTTATCACAATATATATGTCTCATAATTTGTATGTATATGATAAAGTCACTAACATAATAAAGTTCCCTAATTTATGTTATTTAATAATTTATATTAAAAACTAAAATATAACATATAATTAATGTGTTGACAATTGACATTGAAAAGTAAAAGAAAGACAAAAACTCTTGGTAAAGTATGATATTAGGCTCCTTAAGACTCTAGAGTAGAATGGAAAGGTAGAAGAAGCGTGTTTTTAATCGTCGTCCTCAAGAAAAGCACCTAAGTAGAGTAACAACGACCAAATCGGTGATCAAACACAGAGAAAAAAAATGGCGTACGTGGACCATGCGTTCTCGATTTCCGACGAGGACGTAATGATGGAAACATCTTACGCCATCAACAATCGCCCACCTGTGAAGGAGATCGCTCTAGCTGTTTCTCTCTTCATCTTTGGCATCGTCGGAATCGTTCTCGGAGTATTCATGACTTACAACCGAACCGGCGGTGACCGAAACCACGGTACGTTCATCACTTGTTCCCCAATTCCTTGTTAATTCGAGAAGGTGATTGCATTTTTAATGGTTTTGATGAATTCAGGGATATTCTTTGTGATACTGGGAGTGGTACTGTTTATACCAGGGTTTTACTACACAAGAATTGCTTATTATGCTTACAAAGTATACAAGGGTTTCTCTTTCGCCAACATACCTCCTCTATAGTTACTTTACGTCAAAATCTGCTCATTCCATTTTGTTCATATTTCTCTATTACTATTCTGTAAGTGAGTAGATAGTGGTTACTTGTAGATAGGGAAACTGATGAAGGTTGGATGTTTAACGTTTTTGTTTTTAATCTTTCTATGTGGAAGAATTTTTGTATTGCAATGGCAATTTCAACTTTATTTTGTGCTGAGTTGCAGTATTTATGCATTTTTGTGCAATGGTAATTCACTCTTACCACAAAATTCCTGTAACTGGCTCGTTTTCAATTGAAACTAACAGCCATGATTCTCTTCATATTATTTTTGCTTAGACTAGGATATTCGGCTGTGAATTAAGCGAATTTCACTCAATTTTGAAGGATTTTCTGTGTCCATGATGCAAAATTTTGTTTCTGTAATGTTTTGAGTGGCCTGAAATGCAGTTTTTGCTTATTTATGTTCCCATCATTAACAATAATGCCCAAGTTCCCTTTATTCTAACCATCAAAGAAATTGGGCCTAGTACATGTTGTAAAGGAAGCACGGTTTCTATGTGACTCGGCTGAGATAGACTTTTAGGCTCCTCTTGAAGTGAGAATGAGAGGATATTATGGATAGTTGGGTACATTAAATTCTCGCAACTTCATGTTTTGGCTATTATACGAGTCCTGAATAATTCAAGTCCTTCTAAGCTGGTCCTAACTTCATAGACAGTCCTCTGTCTCGATTGGCATGTCCATTAGTATATTTCCTTTCATCCTTCTCTAGAGGAAAAGAATGGATGGATTGGAGAGGCAGAAGTCTACTATTACTCTTGCACGTTCTCCACGTTGGTATATATCGGTTTCTCGTTTGCAAAGGACTAACATTTGGTAATCTTGTGATAACATTAAAAACCAAATAAGCTACAGAATGCAATAAAAAGCTGCAAAATGTTGCAACAAACAAGAAAATAAAGTAAAGAGTTCATTCGGAACAAACATGGCAGAAAAAGGAAAAACAAAAAGAGGTTAAGAGGCAGCATATACAATTATGTTCCATAATGTTGGGCGAAAATGTGTAAAAATACGTTAAAGACACTCAAAAGAACATCTCTTCCATCCAGTTGATGCAATTAAATTAGATGCAATCACCTCTGACATCAAATTTTGTTTTGAGTCAAAAGGCTTTTTGTCAACCAAATTGCTGTTTCTCTAGATGACACTGTTTCTTCCCCAAACGGCTTTAGCACACCAGCAAGTTCGTCTATTTTCTCCTGTTTAAGTAGCCGTGCACATAGCTCCAGTAAAGATTCTAAGGCATCTGCTCTTTGCTGACCAGGATTCTGCCAGTCACCCTTTATTTCTTCACCACTTAATGCAGCTAGTGTTCTCAACAATGAAATATCACTGGCTGTATGCTCTGCCTCTGTTAAATGACAATCATCAGCTTTCTCTTCCGTCCCACAATTGTTCTCCCTTGCTTTTTCCTTTACTTCTAAGTCATCTTTACGAACAATTTTCTCGTCGCTGTCCTCAGGCGGGTTGCTGTCAATATGAGCAGCCACATGATCATCAGGACTTTCTGGATTCTGTATGCATAGCGGCTCTACAGAAGTTTTTTTCATGGCTGGCAGAGAACCTTTCACATTATGGGATGCATCACTTGTGAGAGAGGTTAGACTAGGCATATCCAATTTCCCATTTTCCCTTGCTGAAGTATACTGTCCCCCCTCTTTGTGAAGTTCTTCGACAGCTTGCTGGTCGCAGCATGTTGATTGACCTTCTATGCCACCATTTTTGGCATCAACCTCTTGCAATTCCAGCAGATTCTCATCTGTCTGTTTTTCTCCTTCATGCTTTGAGATTTCCTTGATATCTGGGGTAAAATCAGCATCAGCACTATCTCTCTGAGGTATATTGCTTGAATCAGCTTGCTTGTCTCCATTGGAAACACTTGTTTCAGAATCCGTCGAACTGTCTTTTGGACCTGTGATGGAATCAGATACTTCTGCAGTATAACTGGTAGGATCAACCCCCTTAATCTCAAGATTGTCTTCTGCACTTGAGGTAGATGTTGGATTGCCGATGTGAGGCAGATAATTTGATTGCACATCACTAATTCTCAGAACTGCACGGTTCTCTCCTTGCTGGTTTAGGAGTCCAGCTTTCTTACCTCTGTTGTCTGTGCTACCAACTCTGCTAGACAATACTTTTGTAGGTGATTTCTCTGTCATGTTGTTTATGGGCTTTACAGGAAGAAAAACGGGTGATGCATTCTGGCACTGGAGGATGTACGGCTGCAAATGTGGATGTCTTAGTAGCTCTGCAGCCTGATACATGACAGATTCCAGGTATAAGAATGAAATAACACGTCAAGGGTGAAGACAAGAGCTCATGTCTCGAACTTACAGTTGGTCTGTGTTCTGGGTTCTTCCTTAGCATGCTCTTAATGATTTGTTTCCTGCAATGTTTGAGAGAATACATATGCATAGGAAATGAATGTGGATCAGCCATGTGAACAGCAATGAGTAAGAAAAATAGTACAAAAGCTGTTATATGGTTTGGTAAAAGAAATAAATTCTAGAGATGAAGAATACTTACAGATAGGAAGAATACACAATTGGAAGAGGAGAAATGGAGGATCTGTTTATTTTGTTGATAAGCCCAGCCATATCCTGTTGAAATGATTACAGTGATTCAGATTCATACCTAACCAATTAATGGTTCTCTCCTGTAAATAGCATCAAAGAAGGTATTTAAATAGCTCTTGTGCACTCACAGGAGCTCTAAACGGTGGTTGATGTGCAGCAATTTCAAACATACAGCATCCTGAAACAAGTTGATGTAATTAGTACAAAGAAAGAAAATTTAATCACTAGTTACACTATATCTGCGTATTCTTACCTAAAGACCAAATGTCAGACTTGTAACCATATGGTATATCTGCTAGAAGTTCAGGGCACATATAATTAGGTGTGCCAACGACCTATTTGAGATCATTAAGATGTTGAGAATGAGCTTTAATGAATAGGTTAGTAATCAGCATTATAAATTACGCCCAGAATTGGTAATTGGAAGTTAGCACAGTGTGCTTTGCATGACTAAGTATGACTAGACCATAAATTTGTACAAGTTATAAACTAGTTTCAGGTCTTCAACTTCAGAAATTTAATTTGACTCCAGACATTAAGCAAAGTAAACTAGTTACTATAAAATTGTCCATACTGAGGATGTAAGTTCTTCAGCATTCAGAAGCTTAGCAAGTCCAAAATCACCTGTTTGGTACGTACAAGAAAACAATCACTTCATACAGAATATTGAGCATGGAATGAAATCTGAGAAGAATGAAAGTCCTTTTTAAGTGACTTACCTAGACGGACATCACTTTCTTTAGTAAGGAATATGTTGGAACACTGCAAGTCAAGAAGTTAACATGAGAATCAATTCCCAAACTTCCTATGAAAACACAGATAAATATACAAATACACCTTTAGATCTCTGTGAAGGACACGGTTAGAGTGCAGATAGTCCACAGCTAGCAACAACTGAGTAAGCCATTTGCAAATTTTCTGACAAGTATAAACAGTCATCATAAGATACTTGTGCGGCTGGATAATTTAAATCACACGAAGAACTAGCTAATCACCTCCTCAGGGAAAAATATTCCTCTAGCCTTCTTTATAATCTCAGCCCTGACAGGAGCAAATGAGAAGGATAAAGTGTTCAATCATCCAGTTGACTGTAGGATTATAGCATTCAGCTTCAGGAATTAACATTTTTATTTAAGGGTAACTAACAAACCTTGGCAACTTTTCATGGAAACATTATAACATACTTTTAGCCTAACAAATTGCAATTTTCCAGTCATCTCAATTTAGTCTTTTATCTTTGAATCCTATTATTGTTTCCATAAGATCAATTAAACGTTTCATTCAGATCCTCCAGGAGTCATTAAAATTTTGTAATTAATTTCCATACATAATTTATTATGTAATGTTTTATTTTCTGCTAAATATATGGTAAGACTAGATGATAGAAAAATATAGAACAAACTGTTTTACAAAATTACAGAGAAAAACTTGTCCCAGATGATCTCACTTGGTGTGTCTGATCAAAAACAATCATGTGAAGCTCTTCATGAAGAGAAGCTCATAACAATCATTAGATATTCATCTAATGACAAAGGTATTTTAGCATTCGAAAATAATATGTGAAGCCTCAGAAGATAGATACATGATAGCATTATCTGACTCAGATAAAATGAAAATGGCATACCACAAATCAGGTACTCAACATTCCACCACTTAACCCATATAAAATATTGGGTTACTTAATAGAAACTTACATGTCTCCTCCCTCACAGTAACCTGTTACTATGCATACACAGTCGCCCTACATTAAAGAAAAGGATGCATAAACATTTTGGGGTAAGCCAGTAAACATCTATGGATATAAGTCCAAAGAAGTGATTACCTTGCCCACCCAGGAATCTTTATACTCAACAATATATGGGTTGTTTAGTTTTGCAATCAAGTCCATCTGCAGTACAAAATAATCCAAGAACTTGTCATCAGAACAGCTCAAGAGGATACATTAAGGAGCCCTAAAACTAAGGCTTAAAGATATCAGAAGTATCAGAATTGGACATCTATGAATTTATCTCCACGATAACTATGAAAGAAAGGCAAAAGGGACGATCCACAATGGACACCAGCTGGACAATGAACAATATGTTGTCATGCTGGAACAGAGTTCACTCGAATGATGTTTAGAATTTTCATGGAAGTCACCACAAAATACGGTCATGACATGAACTCAGCACAACTTGTACTGACTCAGTAGCATACATTTCAAGTTCTCATATTTGATACGAAGAGGTTATATACATGCCACCCAGCATTCTAGTAAACTAAGGATAAAAATCGCCCAAAAGAAAATAAAGCATCTGTTTATTGAAGAGGGAAAGACAAATAAAAGTTATATATTTGAAGCAGGAAATGAAGTTGACCTCCTGGTGAGCTGTGCGCTTGAACTTGTCCGTCTTCTTAGCTAAACGAATCTTCTTCAATACATACCTACCAAAAAGGAAACAGGTGTAAATATAAAAAGTTATCTAAAAGATCAACAGTTTGGAACTTCAAAGACAGCGATAGGTAACAGACAAAACGTCGTGCCGACAAGGCAGTCACCTACCACTAAAACCCAAAATCATAATTTTGATCAAACACTGTCATTTAGAATTAAGACCATATCTAGATGATCAACAAAACAATCTTGAAATCTTCTTCCTGAAAACTTTTGAACTTAAGATTAGTTTCTCTATACAGAGTTGCTAAGAGCAATACTGCTAATCCATCTTCCTCAACCTACCAACACCCAGAAACCTGTTCGAGGGATCGACCCAATAACAGAACGAAATGGTAGTTCATGCGGAAATTTCCAAAGGGTTACTCAAACATCGAAGTAGAAAGAAGATTGGTGAAAGAAACAAACTTGATAAGAAAAAAGCAAAAATTTCTCACTTCTTATTGTGAGTCTTATGAAGAACAAGGAAAGCGGCCCCAAAGGCTCCTCGCCCAATTTGTGCTATAATTTCGTAAACATGAACCAGAGGACTTATAAGGGAGGTGTATAAAGTAGAGTAAAGCTACATCAAACAATCATGACATTGCTCCACAGCGGGAGAAGGAGATACAGAGAGACAGGTGGGAGGACAAAATCAGCAAAAGTGACACATCGCTGAGATGATATTTAATTGAAGGCTTAATTACTTACCAAAAGGGGAGAGGGAGAGACGGAAGTACACTAGACCGCATAGAAAAAAAAAACTATTGCTTATTTGGTGGGTGATTATCTACCAGTTGGAAAATGAGAGAAAGCAATAGATATAGAACATCAGAATGGTTCAAGTAACAGATATGGAAGCCGTGAAGGAAAGCCAGTCTTTGCTTACAGTTAAAGATTCATCCTTTCCAATCATTACAAAGGTGAAGAGATTTTCTCAAGTTACAGAGGAATGTTTCTTAGCACATAGTTACCATGTCAAAATCCTATAACCTCATAAACCCACATATAAAATGAGAAACTATGTTGAATTTTTAGATTTACAAGTACATTCTCATGTTGCTATATGTTAAGAATTAAGATGCTTCAAAATGGAGGTTGCTGTCTGGCTTTAAAGCCACATTTGATTAGTTCATTATACTTTGTTTTATTTTAAGACCAAAAGTACCTAGAAAAAGAACATGACTTGTATCATTGGGTATAATCATTGGTGTGGGAAATGCTTTTTCTGATGGGTTCACATTGCAAAGCAATTACTTCTGTAATTGCTGATTTAAGTTCACTGCGGATAGTCACATATAACTAGTTAATTGCCTTGTACGTAATTAAGTTTCAGACAACATTGACGTCAGCATGCCATCGAAACCATCTGCTAACATTGATTTCGCAGTGTCCCGATTTCGCAGAGTCCCCCAAGCCCGTATCCAAACATTTGAGACACGACGACAACGAGGAGTGGACCAATTGGTCCAACCTCCTCACTTAAGGCTCTCTCATCTTGAGTTCGAGTCACGCTAAAAGAGGAGAAGTGAGATTTCTTTCTAATTGGTGATCCTTTAGCTCCCTGGGTACAGCTCCTTAATCGGATCAATTATGGACGCCTTGTTTCCAGTGGCAGTGTGGGCGTTGAAGTTGCTAGAGAACCCGAGGGCTGCCGAAAACCTGATACTGACTAGGGGAGGCCAGTGATCAATCAGTAGTCGACCAATTAAGAAAAATATTAAAAGCTCTTGCCATTTAGATAAAAAAAACATGATTATATTAACAAGAATATTAACGTCCATATTTTCAATGATATTAAATTAGTGGATTGAAATTATTGCTTTGTATATAAAAGGAATACTATTTTGTCCTGATAAATTCAAGAGGAAATAAGTTTAATTTTCTAATAAATAATTCATAAAAATAAATAAAAAATTTATTTGGCTTTAATGATAATTTATAACTAATAGATATTATTTTATAATATTATATTTAATCCAAAAGGCATGATTTTTTCTTTAAATTTTGTTATTCAAAAATTTGTCTACCATTGAATATCTATTATTAATGGATAAATTCAAACTTAATTATCATAATAATTTTTTAAATTAGTCTTAATTATATGTTTTTTAGATGTTTAATATGGTGTTTTTTGAAAGTTGAAAGTAATATCCAATACTAGATCCTCAAAAGGACAAGGCTAAGGTCTAATATAATATAATCATGCAAAAGAGGCTTACTAATGCTACTTTGTTAGTCTAATGCTTAACATTTTGTTCACTGACATTTTTTTTTTTGTAAAATGAATGAAATATATTAACTAAAGCTGAAGCTAATGCAAGAGTACAACCATTACTGAGATGACAAACATTGCTATAGCTCTAAGCTACGTCCACATTATCGATTAGAAAGAATAACAGTAGAGATGAAAGGAGTAATAGCAAATGGATCAACTAGATATGGCTTATAAACTCCATTTCGCTCTCATATGAGGAGTAAGCAGGTGATCGACTCTTCTAGTAATGAGGATAGCTCTAATCTAGTTAAGAATTTTATCCGCCAACTTGTGCTCGCCTTCTTCAATTCTCGATTGATCCTTTCCTTCTATATCATATAAATGGTAGTTGTGAATATTTTTTAAGGAGGATGACATTCTGACCAGATCTAGTTCAGTTTATAATCCACCTCAAGGTGTGTTCCCATTCATAGGTATGGTTGGTAACTTCCACCATGCATTGTATCTTGTTCCATATGGTTTTGGAGTATTCACATATGAAGAACAAGTGATTCCTGCCCTCATCCGTCGTATGACAAAGGAGGCAAGATTTGTTTACTGGATCAAACCAACGACATTTTGTCCGCAATCTGTTATTGATCACTAGCCAAGTGATAAGCGATCCTTTTAGATTAAGTGCCATTTTCCACAATATATGATACCATAGTACCTACTCTAGCTTAGCTCGGAAAATTTGGTGGCATATCTCATTTGTAAAAATTCAATGCGACTAGGGAGCCCATATAATTACATGTTGTTATTTTGTCCTGAAGTTTGGTGGATTCGAATGACGACCTGACCCGATAAGCTCGCGGTGCAACTTGAATTGGAGAAAAACGGAAATCAGTGTTAGGCTTCGGGCTTGGGCCGGTTTGGTTTAGGACAAACAATAAAACCTCGATGTATTGGATTCTATTGTATCGTTTTTCTTCATAGTGAAATTCTCTCTGCTCTTGCCCGAGGACATAGGCATCATTGGCCAAGCTTCGTTAAATCTTTGTGTCGTTTATTCTTTATTTTCGGTGCTTTGAGTGTGTGATTGTGCGTGTGATTATTATTGTGATTCCTCTAACAATTGGTATCAGAGCCTAGGGTTTTCTGCGCATAATCTAGGGTTAAGATGGCGTCTTCATCTTCTGCAAAGCACGAAGTAGAGAAGTTTGATGGGGGATCTAGTTTCAGTCTTTGGAAGATTAGGATGACATCGTCCCTGATTTTACAAGGATTATGAAGGCGATTGATGAGGATTTTCCTGAAGGTATGAGGGAATCAGATAAGTCAGATTTGGAGGAGAGGCCGTTAAGTGTGATTTTCATGAGTGTTACCGACAACGTTCTTCGCAAGATCGCTGCTGAAGATTCTGCAGGGAAGGCGTGGAAGAAGATGGAGGAGCTGTATTTTGCGAAATCGCTGACAAACCGCCTTTACCTGAAAAAAAAGGTTGTATAATCTTTAAATGAATGAAGGTACACCAATTAAATCTTATCTTGATGAGTTCAATTCGATAATTATGGACCTTCAGAATATAGATATCGTAATTGATAATAAGGATCAAGCCTTGATTGTGTTATGCTCATTACCAACATCCTATAAGACGTTTGTTGATACGCTGTTGTATCGGAAAGATAGTATTTTACTAGATGACGTCAGTAATGCTCTGAAGTCTAAAGAGTTGAAAAAGAGCTTTCCAGAAAACAGAACAAAAGTTGAGAGTTTAGTGAGTAGGGGAAGAACACAGATGAAAGATTCTTCTAAGAAGAAGTCTAAGGCTAGATCAAAGTCTAGAGCAAAGAAACAAAGTTGTTTCGAATGTGGAGAGTAGGGTCACTTTAGGAGAGATTGTCCTAAGTTGAAAGAGAAGAAGGGGAGGCATAAGGGGGAGAATTTTGCTAATATTGTTGATACTCGTGGTTTTGATGACAGTGACGGTACAGGAGAGGTGTTGTCTGTGAGTTCATGTTATGGGCAAAATTCTTGGGTTCTTGATTCTGGTGCAACTTTCCATATATGTCCTCACAAGTAGTGGTTTGCTACATACAAACAGATGAGTGGGACTATCTATTCGGGTAATAATAATCCATTACTAGTAGAAGTGATTAGCTACATTAAATTAAGAATGTTTGATGGTGTTGTTAGAAGCATTGAGTGTTGGCATGTTCCTCAGATGAAGAGGAATCTGATTTCTCTTTCCACTCTGGATTATCAAGGGTTCAAGTTCCATTCAAAAAATGGAACTTTAAAGTGTGCAAAGGCTCTATGGTACTCATGAAGGGTAAGCTAAAATCCCGACTGTATTTGCTTCAGGGCAGTGTGGTTGAAGGGGAAGCTGTTGTAGCTTCAGGCAACAGTGATCAGAATCAGTCTCAACTGTGGCATTTACGTCTTGGTCACATGAGTGATAAGGGATTGTCTGTTTTGAGCAAGCAGAATTTACTGGACGGGTATAAAAATGAAGCCTTAGACTTCTGTGAGCATTGTGTGTTTGGAAAACAGACTAGGGTGAAGTTCAGCAAGAAGGCGGTGCACAAGACCAAGGATAAGCTGGATTACATACATTCAGATTTGTGAGGTCTGAACAGAATTCCTTTAAAGAGTGTAATATGTGTTTAATTGTTGATATTTTTAATTATTTGCACTTAGCGATTAATGATATAAAAATGCTTAAGATACTCACTTTAATTCATATTTGATTTTAGGTACAATTCGGGAGCAAAGAAATTAAAGTG
>JAOTBA010000007.1:3499974-3513581 GCA_025629845.1 Erythroxylum squamatum | reverse complement strand
GCTTCTGTTACGAGCTGTGATGTAGTTTCTAAGATAAAAACTATAATGTATAAGATCTTGTATAGGTTGTACCCCACATAACTAATTACTTTTTGATTTTTGGATGTATAGATGATATTGATGTTATGATTACAAGCATTAGTCAGGGTATGCCCCAAGGACCGTGTACATATTTTTGATTCAATATATTTAACTTTCATCAAAAAAAGAAAGAAAGAATGAGTGTGAGAACTGGAGCTCAATTTTTTAAGTCTCTCTTCCTAATAATTCCTCAAACTCAAAACCCATCTTAGGTTTAACATTCCCTAATTTCAATCCTCTAGCAATGGATCTCAACCAGGTGAGTTGACTTAGACCTTCTTTCTCTCTTTTGCAGCTCAGTTTATGATTTAGATTTTCTATATCATTTCCTTAGCATTGGATGTCTGGGTTAGCTTTATGTTCTGGATTTTTGTCCATATTTATGGTAGATCTATTTTTCATTAGGAAAATATGATCTTGCTTGGTGTGTGTTTCACTGGAAAACAATGTAGATTGTTGATAAAGAATAATGAATAGAAACGATCCCTTCAGAAGATATTGTGGACATTACACCTACGTTTTTGCTTATGGTCAACCCAAGAAACATCTTCCGAAAATCAAAAATTTGATGGCTGCATAATAAGATCTTAGACGTGAGATAAAATGAAAAAAACAACAAATAGGACAAGGATTATAGTGACTATATAGTTCCTGAACGAAATGGATATAGGAATCCCCTTTCTTTCAGTATGGCTTAGTTTAGTTTAGTTTATACGGATTCTATGGAAAACGTTAATTGTTAGTTTGTCATTCCTATAAAATGTATGATGCTTTTAGCTTTATATATAATAACTATATGCTGGAAATTCACTAAGATACCTGATCTATCGTCATCACATGATTATAGACTTGATCTGCGAGCAATATATTATGTTACTCGATCTGTGAACTTAATGCCCTGTTGGCCTTTCACACTTCAGTTTGTTGATATGCATGTGATAGTCCATTAGTCAAGCAAAAAAAAGTCTATCTTTAACACGTTAACATGGTATGGATCAACATTTCATTCACTCTATTGTCTATGCTTACTGTATCTCCCTGTGTATTATCTGTATCTCACTCATTTTATATGTTATGTGCTATCTATATTTGGGGTGTTTTTCAATCCATCTCATTGTCTTCTTTCTTTTTGCATCCGAGCCTAATTTCCCTAAAAATTCAGTGCGAGAATGATTCAGATTTCCCTCGATTTAAAGCTTCCCTTTAACGTCGCTTATAACATCATATATAAATGAACATATCTATGTCATAGTTGGTTTATTTTGATTTTCACAATCTGAAAACTACTCCTAAGTTTGTTTTTTAGATGTGAACGATGAAGGTAATCGAGTGAATAATGAAAATATCAAATTGATTCGTATACATCAATTAGCGCTTGTTCATGTTGCTTATCTTATGGTCTATTGGTGGATGTTACAAAAGAGAAAGACAAACTTCAAATGCTTACACCATCACAGAGATCTCAATCAAGGAAGAGTATCATGCGAAGAATTTTATTTCATTGCAATGGGAGAAATATAATTAGAATGCATCCTAAACCATTTGTTGAATTATGTGATTTATTAGTTAGAAAAGGTGTGCTTCGACCCACTGTGAAGGCAACTATTGAAGAACAAGTAGCAAAGTTTCTATAAATATTAGGGCATCACGTTACCAATCGAGAGATTATGTTCTTTTGGAGTCGATATGGGGAAAGTGTAAGTCGTCATTTTCATAGTGGTTTGAAAACAGTTATAGAGCTAGAAGACATCTTTCTACGACAACCAGATGGATTAGAAACCCCAACAGAAATATTGAATAGTAGTGGATTCTACCCACATTTTAAGGTGATTTTCTTTTCTTAACTCAATATAATTATATTAAACACAAATTATGTTTCATTATAATATGGTTCAATGTTAGGATTGTGTTAGTGCAATTGATGGTACACATACCCGTGTCAAATTACCTACTTGAGATGCTCCTAGGTTTCGTGGGAGAAAGGATTATCCAATACAAAATGTGTTGTGTGCTTGTTCTTTTGATATGAAGTTCACATATGTATGGGATGGGTGGGAAGGAACAACATCTGATTCATGAATTATGAAAAGCGCACTAACCAGGCAGTACTCACTTAAAATTTCCCAAGGTAAAAATAGAGCTCAAATCTTATTAATTGATAAATATCATAAATTACATTTTGACATAGTTTTATTCATCATAGGAAAATACTATCTTATTGATGTTGGATTCATGTTGAAAAGTGGACTTATTACACCGTATAGAGGGGAACGATATCACTTGAAGAATATTGAAGGAATCCTCCACAAAATGCTTGTGAATTATTTAGTCATCGACATTCATCGTTGCGTAATGTTATCGAAAGGGCATTTGGTGTGTTAAAAAAACGGTTCCTTATTATAGCATCCACCACAGAACCAACATATGGCATTCAGACCCAAAAGAAATTTTTATGGCTTGTGTCATTTTACATAATTTCTTAATTAGTGCAGATGCAGATGATCCATTCATTAATGAACAGTACGATGGAGGAAAAATGATAACCAAGATGACTATAAGAATGAGGATGAAGACGATGCACACAGTGGGGAAATCATAAGAGATAACATCGCTACTCATATGTGGATTGATTACACATTATGATAGATATTATCGCATCACAATAACTTATGTCTGTCATGATTTTTTATTGCTTTTCTACAGCAGACTGCAATAGTGGTTCATAAACTGTATTTATGGCATAGAAATCAAAACCCTAATTTCCTTCAAGTAGACATTATAGTTAGTTATTTTCCAAAAGACATAAATATAATCACATATATATACAAAAAATTAAAGGGAAAATTTGATATGCTAATTTTGTTAGCAACATTGGAGCATACCGGAAAGATGAGAAAGTGACAATAAGCAAAAAAACAATCACCTCAACAGATTAAAAATAAGCAAATGCCAAGTCAACAGGCCAGAGAAAGAAAAAGAAGACGAACTATGATAAGTAGTCATCTCTTAATTATTTGCTCCAAATCATCATCAATGCGTAAGTTATTAAACTTTTGAATTCTACTCCATAACTCCCTTAAAGTAGTGGAATTTGAAGAATAAATGGTATTTAGGTTCGGGCTCAATGTTACATAGATTATATATTGGATTCAGGCTAAAAAACTCATGATTCTATTAATAGTCGATAATCTATTTTTAAAAGCAAGCCATATGATAAAGGAAATCTAGGGAGGGATTTGCTTAGATTAGCTTCCTCTAATGGATTTTGGGAAGTGAGCTTCTGAACAATACCATGCTAGAAAAAGGTTACTGAATTTTTAGAACTCAAATAACATAACATATTCAAGATCTTGGGCTCCCTTGTTAGATGATTTTTTATATATTAATATATTTATTCGAGAAATTGGTTGCAAAATTAAGTTACATATATATCATTTCTTGAATAAAAGAAGCTACTGGTTTTTAGGTTGTTAAATTAGAACATAAAGATCATAGGGTAAGGTATGTAATTCATTATGCATGGCTTATTATGGAAATTATTGCTACATAAATATGGGTTTTGGGACTACTGAAATTAAATTAGATCAATTTTATAAGATTTGGTATGTATGGTGAATTTATATGTATTTTGAAATTACCATCTCAGCTATTGATTTGCTGATGTTTCTCTTAGTTTGTATGTGACGACTGTTGGGTATCTCCCCAAATCCCAAATACTAGCTATGTGAGTTTTGCAAGGGTGGGCTTTATTTTACTTACAAGTGATGGTTCACTAAGTAAAGAGTTCTTTGATTGACCCATAGGTGGTAGGTTTTCGTGGCTTATTAGAGAAGCCAATTTATGATCAGATAAAATAGCATTTATCCTTTTTCGCTTGTGAGTTGTATTGCCGTAGAAACCATAACGGAGGAGGAAAAAAAGAGAGTTCTACTCCATTTTTTTGGCATGTTGGAAGGCAATTGTCTCATGAGATAATCAAGAGGAAGTACATCATTATCGACAGGTATTTGGAATTGGTATCTCTTGCGTTTGTAGAGAGTGTTAAATTGATTAAGGTTTTCAATTTGTACTAGAACCTAGAGATAATTGTACTTGTTATTAAGATTATTGTTGTTGGTTATCGATTATATTCTTGATTATTATAGTGGATTGATATTAGTCCTTGGAGATTTGGATTGTGGCTTTTCCCCTAGTTGAGAGGGGTTTCTCACGTAAATTGCGTGTGCATTGATTTAGTTTCTTGCATTTTATTTCTCTTGTTATTATTGTTGTTGTGGTTATGGTAATTTTAACCAACAAGTAATATCAGAGTTGTGGTTGGAGTATCCTTTTGTAGGGAAAATTAACGCTTGTTTGATTTAGGGAGGAATTAGTGTGAGAAGAGAATGGGTCAAAATAGTGTTTCGAAATTTCACGTTCCTTTGTTTGATGGGAAAATAAACTTTTGGATATGGAAAAGTACTATTGAGGACTTGTTGGTACAACAAGATTTAGATGCGGCTTTGGAAGTGGACAAGCCGGTGAGTTTGAATTATGTCAAGTGGCCGTTAATGAACAAGAAGGTGGTTTGTACAATTTGGTTGGCTATGGGTCCACAGATCAAGTACAACTACTTGAGTTAGATGGATCCAAAAGCTTTGATAGATAAGCTCCAAAGTGTGTATGCCTCCAAATCATTGACTAACATCTTGTGCTTGAGATGGGAGCTGTATTAGTTAAGGATGGAGGAGGGTACAACCTTGCAGGACCACATTAATTTGTTCAACCAACTAGTAGCCCAGTTGTAGAAAGTGAATGAGAAGATCATCGATTAAGAACAAGCTTTCTTATTGTTGGCTTCACTATCCAAGTCCTACCGACCCATTATCATGACGTTGCTTTTTGGTAGGGAGAAGATTACGCTAGATGAAGCTATGGCGGTATTGAGGGAGAACGAAAGGATGGTGACACATGTTGATAGACGTTCTCGAGTGATGGTGATCTAGCACTAGTTGTGAGGGAGTATGAGAGAAGGAGGAATCAAGAGAGAAGGGGAGATGGCTCAAGGAGTAGATCGAACTTGTGCACGAAAGACTGTAGTAACGTGGAGCGTTACTATTGTAAAGAGAAGGGCCACATCCAAAGTCGTTGTCTGAAGATGATAGAAGACTTGAAAAGTGTAACACACCACTACCATAGAGTATATGCTTGAATATCCAGAGGACATTCAAGAACATACCTATGAGAATGGCATGTTAGAGAAAACACATCAGCTTATCATGACATCATAAAGAACATAAGGTCATGTTTGGTTGAGGGGTTGGTAATGGAACGAGATGGAACGTAACACATTTCCATCGTTTGGTTGAGGGTTTCATAATGGAATGGAACGGAATGGGATGGAAGCAGAGGGTTTCATGTTACATTCCATTCCATCATAAACAGTGAAAATAAGAAACCTTCGATTCAAAGGGTTTAGGATGGAACGTAAACTAATAAATACATACTACCTAATATATCCTCATTAATTGTTCTTAATACCAATTATTTCTTCTAACCCTAACCCCCTTTTCTCCAGGCTCATTTATTATGGTCCACAAAAATTGAATATAATTAATAATGTTTTTATATTATTTCTTCTTACCCTAATAATAATATTTTTATATTATTAATAATAAATTGTATATAATTAATAAATTTTAATAAAAATTAATAAAAATTCTATTAATGAAAATAGAAAATATATAAAAATTTATTCTTTAATTGTTTATATATTTCTATATAAATATAAATATAAATAAATTATTTTTAAATATAAATCACATATAATAGAATAACATAAAATTTATTAAATAAGTAATAATACTACTTTTATATAATTAATAATAAAATAATAAACTTTTATTAAAATTTTTATTATTTTAAAATAGAAAATATGTAAAAAAAACTACTTGTCGTGTTGTGACTTGAACCGTGACTTTTTAATTGGACATGATTTATGTTTTAAAATCATAGCGTTAAACCTCTTGTAACAACTATTTTAATATCAAGTGTATAATAGTCATTTATTATACAAAACATTCCATTCCATCCATCTTCCAAACAACATTTCACTACAGTACGTTGTGAACTTTTCCATCCCTCCCAAACAATTTTTCACTATATTACATTCCATTCCATTATAAACCGTTATGTTCTATTCCATTCCATTCTATTAATTCACATCCAACCAAACAGGCCCTAAGTATTTTAAGTTTCAACTCGTCCCATTTCATTAACAAAACATAATTTACATTGTCATTTCATTACACACCAACCATATTTTTACATTACAAAACCATCTGTGAGTTCACAGTTTTATACAATAAGTTCTACATGATATGAGATACTAACCAAAAGCATTCTATCTAAACTCCTCAGATGTCAGCTGACCAGACGTTTGAGTCATTTCTTGTTCCCAAAATGGACAATACTAGACTTCAACTAGATTGCTTTAGAAGCTAAGTCTCCTCTCAGTACTTGTAAAATCAACGTTGTAATTTTGATGAGTTTTGCGAACTCAGTGAGTGAAACATTGTCGATGTGCTCACTCAAACATAACATAAACATCTCATGTATAAAACACAGTTCAATCAGTATAACACCTCATCCAAAATCAAATCCCATGTATATTACATTACTCGTCATATTTCAATAAGCACATTATGAATACAAAGATTTCATATAGTCATTTCAAAACAATCCAATCATGTATCTCAATTCTTCGTATCATTAACATGTACACAAGCATTACACATCATTATATCAACAAAATTTAACATTTATTTGCAATCAATCTCATGAAAACATGTAAAGATATAGATGCAAATGCACATGAGACTCACTTCCATTTTTATTTTGTTGTGACTAAGCGCCTATTTAACTATCCCATATCTGTTGTGGATACCTACCTTATTTCAGATATTGTCTCGTACCCATTGTAGATATCGGGCTCATTAATCGTTGAGCCTATGGCTTTTTGTGCACATTCTGAGCTTTAAGCTCTTTTCACGTTGGTCACTTCGGTCACAACTCCTTTGTCTGATCATGCATATTTATGTGATGGAGTGCAACATTCCACATAATATGCTATCAATCACTTTCTTTCAATGTACATAGTCAGTTATCACAATCATCAGATCTAAGTCATGCATTCAACATTTAATTGAGTACACTTTTCCCTATTCACATACAATCAGTAAGCACTTCCAATACATTCCCGAATATCAAGCTACTCGGACCAACAATGTCCAAAATATCACAACTATATAAGTAGCAATTCAGTAACTGAAATTTAAACAAAAACAATTCAATTGTAGTGAGGATCATCTAAGTCAACTCACAGTAAGCTCCAGATAGCTATTGCCTAGACTAGCCGGCAATGCCTAGATGATATCAGTCAATTTATGCTTCTATATCATGCAATACACTTATATTTACACATAAACAATTTGATCAATCAACTGAATACTCAATCATATACATATATATGTGTTATGTTCAATGCATGCTCAATTGAATATCCCAAGTATACAACCTTCTTCACAATTCATGCCCATTCATTCATCATAACTTGTGTATAACTTGTTTGTAGTAAGGTTATGCCTTAAGTAAACTTAAGTACTCTCAATTCATCAGTCAAACATTCATCACTCCTCTTCTAACATTATACATTCACACAATTCCCAAATTCTCACACATTCATACCTAATTCATTACTTAAATCCTTTGAATCACATTTGCATTCATAATAATGTCTTTTTACCATTAACAACTTATACTTCCCAAATTCATATACATTGGTATAAGTAAACTTAAGTACTCTCAATTCATCATTCAAACATTCATCACTCCTTTTCTAACATTATACATTCACACAATTCCCAAATTCTCATACATTCATACCTAATTCATTACTTAAATCCTTTGAATCACATTTGCATTCATAAGAATGTCTTTTTACCATTAACAACTTATACTTCCCAAATTCATATACATTGGTATCAAACAATCCATTTCTTAATTTATAACCTCAATTAACAACTTAAAATTATCAAACACTTAATTAATTAATCAAGCAACTTTCTAGGTTTATTTTACACGTTAATTAAGTCCAATTACACCACTGCAAAGTTCCTTAACCTTATATAGTTCAACACTTGCACAAAACCAATATTTTCTCCCTCCAATGTAATTCCCATGACCGTGGGAAGGAGCCATATAATTCCCATGATCGTGGGATGAGTGAATCGAAGGTTCACTCACCCATAGCCTTCAATTGGTTTCCAATTTTAACTCCTTCATGCTCCTTCCAACCTACCTTCACCAAAGTCCATCAATTTCACTTCAATTCCATCTTATTTAGGCTTCAATCCCTTATCAAATTCATGTCCAAATACAATTCAAAAATCATTCATTAGGCAACTCACAAATCATGATCTTCCATGCATTAAAACCAAAATAGAATTTGTCATTCATTTGATCATACATGTAGTCCTAGTTCTTTCCTATTTCAAGATCACTATATTAGCACCTTTCTTTAACATCAATTCACCTTCCTTGTACTTCAAATTTCAATTTAATTCATTCATAATAACAACCTATAGCATACGGTTCATACATCAAGAACACAAAATAACATATCCAAGTTCTTCCATCAAATTCTAGCACAACCTCTTCATCAACATAACATGCAATCTATTCCCAATTCAAACAATATAAACTTTCTACTATAACATGCCATAAAGAACAATCTTTCAATTATTTATTTTGCTTCAATTCTAGCTTAATTCATCATATCAACTTTGCCTTATAAGCAGGCAAGATTCAACATATGTTTGAGGTAACAATAGAATGATTTTCGGCTAGGAGAAGAGACAAAAATAATCTGAGTCTTTAACTATCTTGTGAAGGGTACAAGTTTGCATTAATGATGTAGCGATTGGACATAAACAAGGCAAAACTCAGGGCTGTAAGGGTTGAGAGCATTTCGGTGGTATGTGAGAAGAAGAAAGGTGAAGAATGAACATTGCTGGGATTACACCTGCAGAAGCTTAACACCTAAGGTGCTAGGTGTCATCATCTTAAGTTGACATATGTCCATCGACATGGTCTCCATTTGTCAAGCATATAAGCTGCCATATTTCACTTAATGAATTAGTCCATTTGTCACATAACCATTGCTACCATTAGTCAATTAATAACTTATGCCAAATGTCACTCATTCATCTATGCCAAATGTCACTTATTCATCTGCTTAATCATTCTAATTTTCCATGTATCCATTTATCTTACCATTTGGCATTTTTCCTAGACCAAATGTACATTTTAATTCATCAAATTTCCAATTGTACCAATTTAATTCCAAATTTACTACTTGTAATCAATCAACCAAAATTTAAGACATAAACATTATACAATTCACATCGTGATCATTTTAACCTTTTCATACCCCGGAAGAAGTCAATTGAGTGCATATACATTCTTTGTAATGTGTACTAAATCATAATTCATATGTGTATGCTATTGATATGTATGTGACTGCAATGAAATTCATGAATTTTCAATGTTATAGGTTCTATGTAATAATCTAGGGTTCTAGTCCCTCAATTTGAAAAATCGACTATTACACTAACCCTTTATCATGCAATTAAAGTATTGATTATTGGACTGTAGAAATTCCTATCTTATATTAATATCTTTCTCAGACTATTCATAACTAACCTTCGATTGATTAACTGAAATCTCTTTCTAGTTAAATCCACTAAGATTACGTTATCGATTCATGAATTTAACTATTATGTCCTAATATAAAATGTATGTTAATTTATCTCTGGGTTTGCATACAACTCCTTCCCATTATGATAGATCTACTCACATGAAAGGATTTCTCAATCTCAATCATGTGAAATCAAATCATTGACTAATATTTTGGATATATTAGTTCAAGAATATATGCATAATCAAATCACAATAAATCAACCAATAAAACTACATTGAATAAAATATTAAATCATATTTTCTTCACAACTTAGGATTCATCATACTTAGAAGCTAAAAAATTTAGTTCCTACATATGAAAAACAAAACCAGTAACAAATATTCAGAAGAATAAATAAAAAACAAAGAAGTCAAATTCTATAGCTTTCTTTTGTCTCTAATGAATCTTCTTGCAATTTGGATTGAATGATGCTCTCTATTAGATCTTGTGACATAATCTTTGTGCTTTCTTCATCCCCTATTTAAAACTGACTCCTCTTTGTGTTTCTTAAGACTGAAAAATGCCCTAAACTCACCTCCTCTCAATCTACCTTCGATAATATACTATTATAGTAAAAAATAGGATTTTTGGGATATACACAGTTACTGACACGGTTGTGTAGGTGACCGCGTATCTCCAAAAAATACCTAAATTTGTGATTTTTCACAGGTACAAAGACTTACACGAGTAGTATACATGACCATAAATGTCAACATACACAAAAATGTATCTTCACAAATTTATAAACAATATTTTCCAATTTTCACGCATTTATAAAGACTTACACAGTCACTGTATGCAATTGTGTATCTTCAAGTTGCTTCAAATCTTTGTTGTATGCCACAATTTCATGCAAATTCTTCACCTTTTGGTCTAAGAAGAGAATTATCACCTACAAACACATTTGAAGTGAATTAAGTACAAAAAATACTATTAAACTATTAAATAACAAGAAAAATACATTAAATATGAGTATATAAATATAGTCAAAAAATCATTTATCAGTTATGATTATTCTCCCATAGTGATGGTGCTAATGGTTAGATAAGAAAGACTATTAACTACTTGATCATTTCATCTTAATCAAATTCTCATAGAATAATTTTGTTTCAAAAAACCTATTATACTACATCTGACTTTAATTATAAAATCTACTAACAATTGTTGTTTCTTTGGTCAGTTAGTTCTTGTTAAATTCCAAGCTGCTATTGGCATGGGGATGTATAATTGGTAAAAGATCCCTTGGATCTTTTCTTCCTCCTTGACTTTGTTCTATTATAATACTTGAATCATCCTCCTTTTGTTGTCCATCCTATCCCATTAAGTGAAGATATTGAGGGATCTGATTGTTTTGGAAAATCATTAACACTTGCTCGCTCTTCTGATCTTATCTTCATATTATTAATTTAGACTTTCCTTAATAACTCTACAACATTTGACTTCTTTATTTCTATCTCTTAATCCCTTTTTACTTTAGGATTTAAACTAAAAAAGGTGAAGGAGGAACTCAAGTTCCTGAAAAGATTGACATGTCTAAATATTAAAGCTCAGCTTCAAAATTCCAAGCTTCATTTCTTGTTCTACCAATCTAAATTCTACAACTCCACTAATGATATTAATCTCAAAATTCAAGAGGACCAAACACTAAGGGATTATTCTACTACTCTCTCCCTGCATAAATCATACCTTATAAAGAAGGCTAGAGTCCACTATCTTAAAGATGGAGATAAATGTTCCAGCTTCTTCTTTAACACTCTCTTAGCTTATAGAAGAACTAATAAAATAAATGCTCTTTTGGATAATGGAAGGAATTCTTGTAAGGATTAGGCTTCTATAAAGGAAATAACATTCAATTTTTATAAAGATCTCTCAAGTTCTACTTCTTCTTGCTCTTCTTCTATTTAGATCATCTAAGAATTCATTCATTCAAGGATTAGGGATGATGTTTACTCATTACTTATCAAACTAGTTACTATAGATGAAAATAAAGGGTAACGTTTAGTTTCAAACCAAATAAGACTCTTGGCCTTGATGGCTTTAATGCCTATTTTTTCAAAACACTTGGGATGTAACTAGTGGGCTAGTAGTTGAATGTGTCTAAGAATATCCAATAGCCAAGAATGCTAAAGGAGCTGAAAAAAATATTTTTGCTTGATCCCGAAAGAAAATCCTAAATCCATCTAAGACTTTAGACTATTGTATTTTATAATTTGGTATATAATTCATTGCAAAAAATCTAGCTACCAAACTTAGATAAGTTCTTACACCTATCATCAATTACTTTCAAGTTGATTTCATTGATGGTAAAAATGGGGGGACAACCTTGTATTACCATAGGAGCTCTTTAGCATAGGGTACACATAAGATGCTTCCCAAAGAGTGATCAAGGAGCTCGAAAGGATTATGAAGAGATTCCTCTTGACTATGGACATCAATAAGTCTTATGGTGCTACAGTGAATTAGATGAAGGTATGCTATCCAAAACAGGTAGGAGGAGTGGGATTGGTCTGTTTGAAAAGCAATAACATAATGCTCTTAGCAAAGTAGATATAGAGACCGATTAATGACAAAGAAGCAGTTTGGGTCAGATGGGTCAGATGGGTCCATTCCCTATATGTCTTATGCAAGACCAAATCAAAATTAAATGCAAACTTATTCTTTAACTTGTCATATCCAAATTCCATCTGGTCTAGAATGTAACAAAATTTAGAGAGTTATTCTGACCAAGGTTATTAGCTTTAGATAGTTCAATGGGAAAGTAACCTTTATAATATAGTTTAAGTCCAATTCGACCATATTTAAGAGTATTTTCTCCTACTACATATATGTCATATGGAGGGAAAGAAATCATCCCATCCATATATGAATTGAAACACATAAGTACTTATTAATAGACAAGCTTATCAATTGGATTAGGAAAAATTTTCAAAGCAAATCAAGCTCAGGTGAAAATCGTTAAAATGGAAAGAAGAATTGGGACTTGTTTTAAATGTACTATCCTTTTTACTACTTAATCTTTAAGCAACTCTTACTTGGGCACTTCATTGTATAGCTGCAGTGATACTTACAATCTAGGGTAGAGCACCTATCATAAACTTACATGGAATGATCAAGTTTCAGTTAGATTTCTACAATAATAGTAACAAAAGTATGATTAGTTTCTTGAGGAGCACCTTATGAAATCTATTACTATAGATGAGGCTAGCTTTCATAAAACTAATGAGTTGCTAGCCTCATTTTACAATATAAGACTTTTAACAATATAGCTCATTAAGCTTTTTCTAAAGATCAAGTAGGTGTTTTATTGGAATACATTGTTGGCTCCCGATCCCGGAACCCAACCTTCTTCTTGACAAATTACCATCATACTTAAGCGTGGTTCCTTGTAATCTCTTCTTGCTCTGATACCAACTTTGTTGGGTCCCGTTTTCGAAACCCAACTCTTCGGAACATCAAAATACACGTCCATAATACCTTGTAGGGTTATTTCTATGAACCCTGATTAAGCAACTTTCACTACAGTGGCGTGCCCATAACAATCAAACATCATACTGAATTGCTTTACATCAATGTACACACAACTCATAACTTGAACTATTTAAATCTATCATTTCATCTCCTTACAGCAACAGAGTCTGAAAACATTGATTACAAATCAAAAGCCACATTATTGGCTTATTACAAAAAGTACAAAGTAGCAAAAGTAGCAGTCCTTTAGGTTCTTGATCACTTCAAAATCTCTTAGCTA
>JAOTBA010000007.1:3473665-3487663 GCA_025629845.1 Erythroxylum squamatum | reverse complement strand
TTCTCAAAATACTGAACTATGTTCAGAGAATTTTCCAACTTAAACACTTTAACCAATCCTATGACTTTTAATTCAATAAATCTCTTTCCATTTCATTTCAATCTCACAATTTCTTCTCTTATTTACACACAACTAATTGCCAATAGTTCCTCGATAAATAATCCTAGCTTGAAAAAAAGGCTCGGGGTCTAATAATGCTCCTATTTCAAATCTCCACGCAAGAAGGTTATTGTAATATCCAACTGTTCAAGTTTAAGATCCAAAAAGGTTGTTAGACCCAAAATTGTTCAAATTGAGGTCATCTTGACTATAAATGAAAAGATTTCATCAAAGTCAATACCCTTTTTTTAACTGAATCATTTCAATACTAGCCTTCCCTTATGCCTTACTAGTTTGTTTCCATCTGTCTTTATCTTGAACACACATTCATTCTTTAATTCCTTTTTGCCTTTTGGAAGCTTTACAAGCTCGTATGCATTATTCTTCTTCAAAGAATCCATCTTTTCCTTCATAGCTACAAGCCAAAGATCTTTGTCTTCACAAGATGTAACCTTTTGCACATTCTCAGGCTCCCCCTCAGTAATAAGTAACTTGGATACCTTATAGAATGCTTTTTCTCCCTTGTCAACCTTCAAAGCTATTTTTCATTAGCTATTAGATCCAATTGCTCCCCTGCTCACCATCCTTAATGGATTTATCTCCAGTATTGTCTCGATGTGTTTCATATAGCTCATCATTATCATATTGTATCTTATCACCACTAATGTGTGTTTGGTCACAAACTTCATCTTCTTCAATTATAGACTGCTCAATGGTCAAAGGAATTGGTTAAGAGCTAACTATGCCATTTGATGAGCTGCAATGTGGTGATTTATCTCCATTCGGATAATTAGCTCCTCTCTTGTGCTCCTAGAACATCACATCCCTACTCCTGACCATCTTTTGCTTCTTTAGGTCGTAAAGTATGAAGCCAAACTGGTCACCACCATATCCAACAAAATGCAAGGCATCGACTTTGATTCAAGCTTCTTTTTCTTATCCTTGGGTACATGTTTACATACATTACAGCCAAAAAGTCTCAAATGAAGATAAGTGGGATCCTTTCCAGTCCATGCTCTCTCAGGTAGACCATAGAAATCTAAAAAAATTGAGGGAGCTTGATTAATCAGGTAGACCACAGCTCGGACTGCTTCTCCCCAAAATGTATGTCGCAATATAGACATCTTAAGCATGCAACGAACCTTGTCCATAATGGTTGTATTCATCCTCTTACTAACCCCATTGCGTTGTGGAATACTTGGTTTGATTTTCTCATATCTAATGTCATGCGATGTACAATATTCTTCAAACACCTTGGAAGTAAACTCCCCTCTGTTTCCTGTTCACAGGCACTTTAGCTTCCTTTCAGCTTCCCTTTCTACTAGAACATGAAACTTATGGAAAGTTCCAAACACTTGACTTTTAGGGTTCAACATGTGCACCCAAGTCTTCCTCAAAGCATCATCAATGAATGTAACAATATATTCATTACCTATTAATGAATCCTCTTTAATAGGATCACAGACATCTTAATGCACTAACTCTAATAACTCCGACTTCCTTGCAGATCTTCTCTTGAAATAGACTTTATGGTGCTTTCTAGCTAAGCAATGATCACAAGAATTAACTTGTTGTAAGTTCTTAACAAGGATAAAGGGATTTTTCATCTAGAAACTTTAATCCCTTCTCACTCATATGTCTATATTGAGCAACATAACTCTCCTTAGGTAATAATCATGGCACCTTTGGACAGTTTCTACTTCTTACCCCTAAAAAGTATGCTAAAATCCTTCTTGATCCAACACATTAATTGATGACATATTTGGCCTTAGACCGGGGATATTTCATACACCTCTTAAAGTCAATAAGCATATGAAGTTTGTTTGAACTTGGATATCACTCGTACCTACTATCTTGGAAGAACTTTGGTTTCCTATCTTTACACTCCTAAAACCTCCTCTTTTATAGTTTGAGAATTACTCCATCTTTGGAACACAATGATAAGATGCTCCTGTATCAATCAGTCATTCGAAACCAAAATTGCTAATATGGAAGCATTTTATTAGATCTCTAAGTTTGAGATAGTGGAATCGTGTCGGCATTAGCGAGCCTTAACCAGTGTTCGACATGCAAAACAATGGAACAAGGCAAGGACTTGTGAGGAGGCAAGGACGAAATGGGGCAATGTCAAGTGTTGACATGCATTGGTGCACATTGGTGGAAATCTTCGATGAGACGCAAGATTCAAATATGAGACCAAAAGAAGGCTTGAGACAGACATCAAATGGAAGGTTAGCCAGATCACACACATGACGAGAATATGCAAGATTTCCAAGGTGACTTAGCAAGCAGATCAAGCATGGTGCAAGTTTTGGGAGAGTTTTAGACCTTGTATGAGTTGACTTGGCTAAGGCTAAGCTCTTGACAGACTAAGTACTTAGTGTGTGCTCAAGTAGACGAAATGGCTAATGGAGTTGGCATAGGTAAGCAATGGACGGACCAGTGTGCTATTGGCTTAGATGAATCATCATCAACGGATAGAGATGAGGAGATCTTGGATGATGTGGCGAATAAGATCACAGTGGATGAACATCAGCTCTAAAAGATAAAAATCATGTGGAAGGATCATCTGAATATAGAGGAGATCTTTGTAGATATAGATAATCATTCCTTGATAGTGTAATCTTTTATCTTGTTATTGTGATGCAGCTTAATCCTATTAGATAAAGTCCTAATTGGATAGGAATGTCATAAATTGGTTAGTTTGATGTAATCTGATAAGGATAAGATAGTGATCTTAGCTAATAGAGTTCCATTATGATTCTAACTTAGTCATCTAAAGGTGCCTACAAATAGCTCATTTGAGCCTTCCTTTTCATAACAACTGAGTGTGGGAGACACTTAAAGATTGAGAGAGTATTCCTTTGTATACTTTGAGGAAAGTAATGAAAGTTGACTTTTAAGTTATATCTCTTTCTCATGTTCTTATTGTTGCCATGAATATTTAGTTTTTTCGTAGTTTTCTTGCAAAGATGTGAGAGTGAAACATTGCCAGGGTCGTAAGGTGTTTGAGAACAAGTAGGTTGATCGAAGATCATGAGATAAGGTTGAATCTTGCTTTGATGGAGCTAAGTGAGATTGTTATGCAAAGGGGTTAGTGCATCTTGTGTGACAAATTTTTGCTTGAAGCAAAACCTTTGTAACAACTGGTATCAAAGACAAATTTAGATATGGCGGTAGGTAGTAGACAGAACTTGTCAATTGAGTGGAGGCACTAATCGGGCTGATTTCTCGAGGGGAGGAGAAGGTCACTTCTTACAACACTTGATTCGAGATGTTGGAGGCACGAATCCAACAGTTGCAGCATCAAATAACGGAGTTGATGAAGGCACAAGAGGATTTTAGGTTCGAAGAAGCGGTCCTAAGGCTGGTCGTTGTAACACAGGATGTTGGACGAGCAGAAAGCACTTTAGTGAAGGTACGAGAGCCTAAGTTTTCAACGACAAGCGGAGTGCCAAAGAGCTCAAAATTTCTTGTGAAATATGAAGCAATACTTTGCAGTGACAAAGGTGGCTAACTCGAAAAAGATATCAATCACGGTGATGTATTTAATAAAGGATGCAAAGCTGTGGTGGAGAACAAGAACCTCCAACGATATTAGTGCATGTAGACCTCCCATCGACACTTAGGAGAAGATGAAGAATGAGCTAACAGATCAATTCCTCCCCAACAACACTTCATAGCTTGCGAGAGAAGCTTTGAAGAGGTTGAAGCAAGACGACTCGGTGAAGGAGTATGTGAGGAAATTTACACCTTTGATGTTAGACGTGTAGAACATGTCGGAGAAGGTGAAGTTGTTTAACTTCATAAGCAGCTTGGAAGGTTGGGCACAAATGGAGCTTTGAAGGCAAAATGTGAAGGACCTCCTAAGTGCGATGGCGGTTGCAGATCCCTTGGTGGATCTCCAAATGCCACCACCGATTCAAATTAGCTACAAATGGTGGCATGTCGAATGGCTCAAAGAAAAGCAAAGAGAAGGTAGGTAAATCTTTTCAAGGTAAGAAACAATCAAAATGGGATATTGCTTGTTTCATTTGTAAAGGGTCGCTTTTTGCTCGAGAATGCCCAAGAAAGAAGAAAGGTGAGGAGCAAGTAAATTCCATGGTCGTGAAGGATTAAGGAGAGGGAGAGGATGACTCGATGAAAGAAGTCTACCTCAATAGTTTTGTTGTGTTGGGCATAATGGGCCTTCTGAAGGACCATTCAAACAAAAGGAAGGAGAAACCTAATGAAGGGGGAACATGATACGTGGGAAATGTGCCAATGACTAAGGAGTTTTCAAGGAAATAACACTTGGAGGAGTTTCCACAAATTATTTCAATGAGGGCATCGATTCCTTCTAGTGGGGGTGATTTGTTAGACCCTTAAGTTTGAGATAGCAGAATTGTGCTGGCATTGGCGAGCCTTGACTAGTGTTTAACACGTGGAATAATGGAACAAGGCAAGGACTTACGAGGAGGCAAGGAAAAAAATGGAGCAATGTCAAACGTTGGCATGCATTAATGCATATTGGCGAAATCTTCGACGAGATGCAAGATTCAGATGTGAAACCAAAAGAAGGCTTGAGATGAACATAGAGTGGAAGGTTAGCTGGATCACACGCATAACGGGAATATGTGACAATTCCAAAATGACTTAGCTAGTGGATCAAGCATGGTGCGAGTTTTGGGAGAGTTTCGGACCTTGTACGAGCTGACTTGGCTAAGGCTAAGTTCTTGACGGACTAAGGACTTAGTGTGCGCTCAAGTTTACGGACCATGGCTAATGGAGTTGGCATAGGTAAGCATTGGATGGACTAATGTGCTATTGACTTTGATGAATCATCATCAACGAATAGAGATGAGGAGATCTTGGATGACATGGTGGATAAGATCACAGTGGATGAACATCAGCTCTAAGAGATAAAGATCATATGAAATGATCATCTGAATATAGAGGAGATCTTCGTGGATATGGATAATCATTCCTAGATAGTTTTATATTTTATCTTGTTATTGTGATGTAGCTTAATTCTATTAGATAGAGTCCTAATTAGATAGGGATGTCATTTATTGGTTAGTTTGATGTAAATTGATAAGGATAAGACATGATAAGATTGTTATCTTAGCTAATAGAGTTTTATTAGGAATCTAACTTAGTCATCTAGAGATGCCTGTAAATGGCTCATTTGAGCCTTGCTCTTCTTAACAAGTGAATGTGGGAGACACTTAGAGATTGAGAGAGTATTCTTTTGTATACTTTAAGGGAAGTAATGAAAGTTAGCTTTTAAGTTGTATCTCTAACTCGTGTTCTTATTGTTGCCATAAATATTTAGTTCTTTCGTAGTTTTCTTCCAAGGGTGTGAGAGTGAAACACTGCGAAGGTCGTGAGGGAGATTGTCGTGCAAAGGGGTTAGTGCATCTTGTGTGACATGTTTGCGCTTGGAAGAAAACCTTTGTAACACATTCATAACTCATCATCCATGTTTGAAGTAGTTACTATTGTACTCTTATCATCACCATCATTATGATGATCTTGCCTTTTCTAATCCCTCTTCTACTTATAACAGAACCTCTTAATGTATCCTGGCTTATCGCAATAGTGGCATGTCTTCATGTCTTTATTATCTCTAGACTTTGAATGATTCTTAGACTTGCCACGACCTTTGGGACCCCTACCTTGTTCCTTCACCAACTTTCTATCACAAAATCCTCTACTTGTCGACTCCAATCTCCTTTCTTTCGATTTCTTCATTAAACCTACTCTCTGCGATTACATCCAAAAAGAGGGTATCCTACATCTAAACTGAATTCTTTCTTTAACTCAACTAGAACAAAGTTTGAAGTTCATCATCAAGAGTGATCTTTATTGTAGTAAGCTTGTTGATTATGCCCTAGAAATCACTGATTTCCCAGCTTTCAACTTCAAGTTCATAAGTCTCTTAATCAGAGTCCTTATTATAAGTAGTCTTCCTTTCATACAGACCTCTTAGTTTCTTCCATAGCTCAAAAGGATCCGTTTTTTGAGACATTGTTTAGGCAGAAATAGAGTTGAAGCAGAATAACTGAGACAGAGAATCTAAACCTATATTTTACTTATATTTATCAATAAAACAAATGCATATCCCTTCTAATTTGATCATTGATCTTGATGAGCATATTAAGTAATGACCTACTTTTCATGGAAACACTTTTCAATTTGAATGGAACACTTTTAGTAAATACTTCTGATTGTGCTCATACATGTCTAATAAACATTAATTTATATATCACTATATTTATTTTTATAAATATTAACTTTTACAGTAAAAAGAAGTTCAAGTGCTCCTAATTTTTAAGTGATCTTCATAAATAAATTTCAAGAATAAGATAAGAGTGATTAAATTTTAATTATGTAAAATTAAAAATATATTTTATAAGTTAAAATTTTATTTAAAATGAATATTGATACTATTCATTAATATTATCAAAATTTGATCAAAATTTACTAGAACTCGTGATTACAATGAAGGAATCCCTCCTACAAAGTCATGACTCATGAGAGGTATTTTGTGGTTTTCCCGTCGGGTTGATGTTATTTGTGATAAGAATAGGTGAATATTTTATGTCCTCCTTTTTAGTAGCTACTTGCATTTTGACTAATTCCCAACTCCTCTTGATATTTAAACACTTTTATTAAAATATAATTTATTCAAATTCAACTATGATATTTTTAAAATATTCAAAATAAACTCTCAACAAATAAACTTTAATCATTAAATGTCGCGTTATTTTTATATTTTTAAAATTTTATTTGTAAATCTCACAATTATATATAAATCACATTAGGTCATATAAATGCTAGAGGCTTCTTGTGGCGAACATGAAATACATAAATATATATTATAGTTTGGAATAAAAAAAAGATTCCAGAAGTTATTTCTTCCTGTTCTGCATCTGTTTAAGGGAGATGATAAACCTATTTCCCCGCCTTTTTAGTTTTTACCTTTTACCACTAAATGAAAGTTCTTGTACATCAAGCCATCACCTTTTATCAAAGAAAAGGGGGAGGAATCTTGCAAATTCAAAAGCCAAGCAACGCACATCTTTTTACCTCTACTCGAGATGAGTTAAGAATTTTGAAGAGTATGCATACAAGCTGACGCACCAAATGAAAGAAACACATAAAATGATTCAATGTGCAGTCGCATTCAGATGTTACAATGCCAAAAAGTTTCAAATAACACCATTTGTACAAAGACCTGAAGTCGCGTATTAAGGCATCCTACTTGTGTTTCTTTTTTTTGGAGGTCTTGCGGCTCTCAAGTTTCTGCCTTGCAGCTTCAAATTCTGCATCAGTAAGTTCTGGTGCTGCATCACCCCCGCCATATTTGGACACTAGAGATGAGAACATGGAATCAAAACGGTCTTTCCTTTCGCTTCGACGCTGAGATATAATTGCAAGTAGATCTTCTGATTGGTTGTTGGATCTGCAAGGAAAAGATACGAGGTGAATTTTACAAGGCAAGGGTACGACACATCAAGGATATAACAGAAAGTAGCCTGTTCCAAAAACTTACTGGCCCTTTCTTTTCAGAGGACTGCTAGGCGGTTTGGTACTAGATACTCCCTTTGCCCATTTTTGGTATGCTTTGGTGGATTTCAGTTCACCTGAATGATAGCAGAAAACAAAGCTTAAGGAGAAGAAATGTAACACCAGCCAAATGGATCAACAACAGAAGTCCTACAAAAACCAAGACATGCAAAACTAAAGGGAGGGATTGAATGAGCTCTAGTTCTGAAGATGCTTTCTTTCTTAACATGCCAGTTAACTAAGTAAATCTCCAAACTTTGTACTGTTATAATATGTACACGCAATAATTCTAACCAACAAAGAGTTTATTAGGAACATTTTGCCAGCAAATGCCAAAAACAAAAAACCAGTAAAAGTTCTGACCTGCAGATATTGCATCGTCAAGAATATCCTTAAAGCGATGTGAATCAAGCTTAGGATCAGAACAAAGCATTGAGCAGAAGAGCCTGAAAAAAGAAAATAACTAAGAATCTATCCAAGACATCTAGATTAACAGAAGACCATATACAGAAGTGAAGTACCTGTTCATGTTACCCTTGCACGTCTTATAGAGCTCAATCAAATCTTTTTTCTCAGAATCAGATCCTCTATAATTAGCTTCAAATTCCTCAATATCAGCTTCAGTGACCTAAGGAAACAAGCATTGTGACTAAGTGATCCAGATAGAAAGAACATCAGTATATGGAATCAAAAGATTTATATGACAAGATGTTATAACCTTTTTGTACATGGCGCTGAAAAAGTCTTTCAGATTCTCAAACACTTCCCCTGCAAGGTCCTGCTCAGGAAGAAAAGGCTTAAACGTACAATGACTGAAGGCTGTATTTCAAATTTTCAGGTTACCATTACCGTAGTCCAACAAGCAATTTAATTAGTCATGTATTTTTGACCTGGTCAGGTTATGACAGCCAATTTTTTCAAGCAATTCTTTTATCTTCATTTATCAGCTGAAATAATGTCATTGCAAAGAAGCATCCTGCCTTCTTGGGGTGCTCAGCAAATGGACAAAAAGGGCAATTTGATAAGCACTTACAGCGTCATCAATACATCCAGTCTGATCATAAAGTGCTCGTTTTTCCTCATCACCAAGAATTGATATCACCTTTTGCAATTGCTGAAATTTTTCTTTAGCTTCCTACGGGAAGACCAAAAGGTGAGAAATCTTTCATGGAGGACACAGAAGAATATAGTAATATCTGACAATCAGGCAAGTTTACCTCATCACCGGGATTTTTATCTGGATGGAGTCGCAAGGCCAACTTGTAGTAGGCTTTCTTTATTTGTTGTTGAGAAGCTGTGCTCTCAACACCAAGGACCTGAAAGAAGTTGGCTATTAGCAAAATCAATTTAAGCAGAGTATAATCATAAGCACACCATTTGGAAACCTATGACGAGCAGAAAACTCATTTAAATCCCCAGTTGGGAGAGAGCAAAACGAAATCAATAAAATTCCCCATCGCTTAATATGAAAAAGAAACAAATGGTAGTGGAAATTTGCAAAAGAGAGGAACTACTTGATCAAACTTATGACGGCCACTATGCTACTCTCAATGCAAAATGCAACCTATTGTTTGCGAAGAAGCATTTTATCAAATTGAGATAAAGAAGAAGCTAAAGGGAAATAATGACCTCGTAGAGGCTCATCTGATTCATATCCTGTTTCTGCTCCTCTTCCTCAACTTCTTCCTCCCGAGAAACCCTAGATTTCTTCGATTTCCCCATTTCCGAAAGAGAATGAAATCAACGAAAATTTCAAGCCTTTGTGAGCGTTACCGTAAGGTTCCTTCCTTTTACTCTTTATGTGATGAGTGATTTGTATTATCATTTATCAAGGTTTGGGGTTTTCTCTTTTCGGTTCCCGCGGAAGTGACCAATTTTCCCGCCGTGTCTAAGTAGATTTATTTAATAATTTTTCTAACTAATGTGTTTAATTATCAACAATCAATAAAAATAAGTATAAGGAGAATTGTTTTATTGCCCGCACGGGTAGCTTGAGTGGCAAACTAGCAGGGTAAGTTGGTCCAAGTATAAGGAGAATTGCTTAAAATAAATTAATCAAACAATTGAATAATAATTTAAAGAGGATATGGAGGAGAGAATATAAATTGCTTTATAGTAGTTCGATAAAGAACCTTTGCCTACATCTACTCCTAAGATTCTCATTGGAATTCTACTATAGTTCTTCTTTTAAGACGAAAAATATCCTTTGTACAATCTTTCTCGACGAAGAGAAATACTTCTTACAATCTTCTTCTAAGATGAAGAGAAACCTCAATCTCACTTATATAACCTTCAAATACAATGATATATTGCCCCCAACCAAATATTACAACTCAGCATACCTTACTTTATGACTTGATAACTCTAAAATGACTCACTCATACAAATATGACATAATAATGCTGAAATGATCAAAAAAAATTGAAATGTGTGTATACAACACCTAAAACCTTCTTGATGTAAAACATAATAAGAAAATACCTATTTATAGTATTTTGTGACCCAAAATAGCGGTTATAGCTGAGAACTAATAGTTACAACAATTATATTTTAGGCCCTGGTTGATCAATACAGTATAATAGTCGTCCAGTATGCATTTATATCATTAGATTCATTAGCTATTGAGCATCGATTGACTAGTAACCTATACTAGTTGAACAATATGACAAATTAACCAATCAATGCATCAACCAATGTTATAGGAAACTCTCAATATTTTAAATTTAATAACTTTAACCTATATTGGTTGACCAATAACCTAAATAGGTTGACTAATCAACCTAAAAGCACGATTTTTAACAACTTCAAATGCTCAAAATCAATTTGTTTAATCCAAATATGATTAAATCACTTCTCAAAATGTTCCTCAAAGATAATTTAAAAATCAAGAGGCTTTTTTATATTAAAATCAAAAGCTTCAATGCCTCATGATGAATGTAAAGTCTCGTGAAATGAAGTAAGATGAAATGATTATGCATAATGAGCTTTTTAGATCATCAAACTAACAAAGTGAGCATATAAATAATAACGTAAAATGCTAAATGACCTTGAAGAGCCTTGGTCTTCTTGTTTTGATTCTTTATTTCATTAGTTGAAAACTTTAACTTCATACACTATCTTCTTGAGTCTATGGCTTCATTTTGTTTTAATATCGCTTGTCATCAAAATGATAAACACATTAGTAGTAATTATGTTTTATTATTATCAAAATACCAACTGAAACCTCCCTTGGTTCAATAATCTCCCTCTTTTTGATGATGATAAAGCACTTATGATATTAGAGAATATTAATAATAAAGTTGAGCATATAAATAAATGTCAAGATAATGATTAACTCCCTCTTAATTCATGCATACAACATAATTCAATATGAAGAGCATAATTTAATATCAAGAACATAAGACATATTCAAAATCTAAGGAATATCATTTACTTAAGCATATCATATAAAGTGCAAGAAATAAAAAAATGAATAAACTATCTCTCCCCTAAATTTCGTCACTCCCGTGAATCTTATCACTCCCATCTAATATCACAAACTTTCTTCCCCTTTCTGAAATCATAAAAAAGAAATCTATTAACTAAAAATTCATAATATAAAGGGCCATGCATTAAGCTAAGTTGGTAAAAAATCAAAACGTATTTGATTAAAATTGATAAATCTTCTTCACTAAAAAGTGTCATTAAATAATAAGGAGTCAAAATAAAAGATCAATTTTGATAGTAACATCCCTAATTGTTTCTAATTTGAATAGTCTCCTATTTTAGTATTATGCCTAAGTTGAATGATTTAATTAAATCACGAAGGGCAAGTTTTACAAAATTATAGGTTATAATTGTAACAAATAAAAGAATAATTGAAATTTCCAAAAATTAATTTCATAAAGGATGCATAATTATGAAATTCTGTTGGGAGCATTATTGTGTTTTAAAATGCTCTCTCTCTCTTTTATCCGATTTCCCTGACTTCTCTCTACCTAATATTACCTCTTTACCCTTTAGCTTTTTGATGTAGCGTGTTATAACACTAGTCAAAATAACTAGACCTACAACTATATCAATGGTGAGTCTAGGTTAATTTCACAGAGAGTGTGTATAAAGCTTTTGAAATGAAATCAATCAGTGTTAAGGGTATGAGGGGATTGGTTTGGTTTTCAAATAAGAAATTAAAATGAAACTAAACTAATGAAAATAAATTAAAGAAAACATTCTAAAAATGATGAAAGTGATCAATCAGTTAGGGGCCCGGTCGTTGGTTAAATCTCGGCCTACACACGATTAAACATATTTCATTGAATTGTTATTCTCGTATCTCTCCTAGCAACTATTAATTGTTGTTTAACAATAAGCTCTATTAACCCCAGCTTTCCCTTAGCTCGTGTTTAATTAAGAAGAGCTTGTTAATTAAACTTAGCTATCGAACAACCTAGAACAAGCTCTTTAGATTTATTTGGATAGCTGATAAGTGTGAATTGCACAATATTTTAGGGGTTAGTTTGATATGTATTTAATTGTTAATTCAATCGTCTAGTATGCGTTTAGGTTAGAATTGTGTTAGTTTGTGAATTATTTATGTTTTAAATGTTTTATAAATTAGTACAAGTCTTTGAGCTTAATTATTATATTTTTGAGGTACCTTAATGTGTTTGTTAGTGTTTCAGGGTCAACATTGAAGAACGGAGAAGTTTTGGAGACACTTGGACTGAAACAATGACCTACGATTGTGGCAGACAGAAGCAGTGGAGTTGGCCCTTGATCGTGGCCCATATGCCACGATCGTGATAGAAGTCCAGGACATGGCCCACGATCATGGCCCGCATGCCATGATCATGAAAAAAGGCTCGGATTTGGCCCACGATCGTGGCCTGCATCGGGCAGACGTGCAGACACTCAAAAACATCAAGTTTCGGGGAATTTTTTAGACCTTTTGGACCCTAAAAAATCCTAGGCTTGCTCAGAACAAAAAAGGTATTTAAAGAAAAGACAAAGAGGTAGAGGAAGCTTTTACATCATTCGCTTTTAGAGAAATCCTAAAGAGAATTATCGAGAGACAGAGAAAGAGAAGAACAAAGAGAGAAGAGGAGAAGAAGTTGACTCGAGGTACTTCCTGGATTAAGAGTTTCCCGATGTCATTACCTTCCGTCGTCCGTTTAATTCGTATTTCCTGCTATTTTCAGTTTTAATATTGTATAGAATTAGAATAATAGTTGATGATAGGATTTTTGGATATTGATGTTGCTTCTAAACTCACCTTGGGGTTTTATCTTTGATTTAATGAAATATTATTGTTTATGCATTATTTGGATTTAATGTGATTTAATTCTGGACTTGCATAATTCGATAATAAATTGAGAGGTGAATCAAGTGAAAATTAATTAAATTGGGCTAATGAGAGTTAGATGATTTAATATAATGAGAATTAAATCAAATCAGTAAATTGTGCAAAGAGAGATTTTGCATAGGTTTTCGATAGTTTATTAGACAATTTCAGATCTAATTAGGGTTTTGGATAGGTTGTTAATTGAGAAATTGCAACTTCTATAATCTGATTAGGGTTTATAATTTAAGATTAATGGTTACAACTCGAGAGAGAGTAATCAACCCTAAGATCGTCTAGAACCAATAATCCAGTAATTCATAATCAATTAGGTTAGCGTTAAGGATTAGTAACATCCCCTTTCTCTCAATTGTTAATTCCTTAGGTTGATTCTTGAGTGTGTCTTGCAACTGCTAAATTGTTAATATTCTCGTGATTGATTTTTGAATTGATTTGCTCGATTGAATTGAATTCTCATTTTAGTTCTATTATATTTTGAATTTGTGCTGCGAAATATTTTGGCCTTAGATTTTAGGATTAGATCATCACTCCTCATAAGATCGTCACCTTAGGTACTACGCAAATGACTTGTGCGCTTGTAGATTATCGAGGTTAATTAATTAAAACTTACACACATCGAAACAACCCGATCAAGCTTTTGACTCTATTTTCATGGAGGCAATTAGTTTAGTTCTTTAGTCTAAGACTTTTTCACCATCTATTGTGTTAAACAAATTGGGCATGAAGTAGACGACACATCAACATGGATATCATTGGACAACAATGGGGAATTTTAAAAGTTGAATACTAAGAAGAGATAAAAAGAACAAAGTTGGGTAGTGTACAGTAGATGTAGACGTGTCAAGAGTTGATAGCCCAATGAGTGTGCACACATCAGCAGTTGATAGCATATTAGACCCCGAGCCTTTTTGCAAGTTAAGATTTTTATCGAGGAACTATTGGCAATTAGTTATGTGTAAATAAGGGAAGAAATTGTGAGATTTAAATGAAATGGAAAGAGATTTATTGAA
>JAOTBA010000007.1:3439534-3452662 GCA_025629845.1 Erythroxylum squamatum | reverse complement strand
ATGCTTAACTCCTTCCAAAAATCAAGACCTTTTTCTAATCATGCAATTGAAGGAATTTGCTTGCACTTCCTTCTAGAGAAATGTTCCTCATTATCTAAATTTTCTAATGACATCCAAAATCATCTCATTTGGATAACTATAGATCAAGTTATGGCTAAAACACCAGAGCATGCTCAATGAACATGCTTCAATTTCATTTTCCAGCTTTTAACTTCCAACATTTCACATATAATCCATCTTGTATCTAAACCCTCTTTTCCATTTCATTTCAAATTCATGAATTTTCCTTTTCTTTATACATGAATAATTGCCAATAATTTCCCATTTAACCGTTCTAGCTTCCACGAAAGGTTCGGGGCCCAACAAGAAAATAAATGAGAAAGAGGAAGTGAAGAGTGCGTGAAGTGTGCTGGAGAAGCTAGAAAAAAACAAAAACGTGGAAAGAAAAAGGAGAAAGAAGAAGAAGGAAGAGGATTTAGGTGAGCTTTAGGTAACCTTCATCTTTTCTTTTTGCTTTGGTAGAAAAAGGAAGTATAGAAAATGAGTTTCTTGTGCTGGAAATAAAAGGAGAAAGAAGAGGACCAAGAAAACCATTTTTGATTTTCATTGATTTTCAACTAGATCTTAGTTATTATAGCCTAGATAAACCATGGGTAGACTAAGTCTAAGCTCAATTTTTTTATTATTAAAGCTTTATGGATTTTCTATTTGTAAATTGGTTTGATGAAAATTTGTTTGTTTGAAGGAAACCAAGAAAATCCAATGCAAGAGTAAGAGGAAAGGCAAACTTGAGTTTGGATTTACAGGCAATTAGGTGGGTAATATGTCTATAGTTATTGTGGATGATGGGATAATTTCTTGACTTGAATTATTGCGCTTGTTGGAAAATGCTCTATGATTTATTATCATATTATTCCTTGAAAGATGTTACAACATTTTGTATTAATGAAAAGAGGAAAAAGCACAAGAAGTATGAAAGTATGAACATGTGATGAAATGAATTGAGCATTAAAATTTGCTTGTGTTTGGGCAAGAGAGATACCATTTTGTTCGTCACGTGCACGTTGACTTAAAGCCTTCTCCCGGCTGCCTGCTTGTGGCACATGAGCTCCTAAGAAATGGACTCATTTAGTTTATGGTGTAAACTTTGGTTTCTCCATTTTGATCCATGGGACTCTCCAACCATTATGTTTGTGCATTTCATTTTGATTTATCGAGCATGATACACAATTGAGTGTTACGTTTTGATGGTTAAATACACCTGACATGCTTTATGTGATAACATCCTTAACTATGAGTCTTTAAGCTAGAACTATAGAGATATATATATGGAACATGAGCTCCTAAGAAATGAACTCATTTAGTTTATAATCTAAACTTCGGTTTCTCCATTTCAATCCATGGGACTCTCCAACCATTATGTTTGTGCATTTCATTTTGATTTGTCAAGCATGATACACAATTGAGTGTTATGTTTCGATGGTTAAATATACATGATATGCTTTATGTGATAACATCCTTAACAATGAGTTTTTGAGTTAGAACTGTAGATAATTTAATTGCTAGATTAAAATTATATGTATATATGTAAATATATATATGTATATGCTTGATTGTGTGGCTTGTTATCAATGGCTATAAATGTTTTAGTCATTGAGCTTCACAGCTCAACCCATTATTTTTTTTCACTCCTCTGGTACAGAATAAGAGATAATTGATCTTTGCAAAGCTTTGGCAGACTCCAAGATAGCTACCTTTCTTAACTAAGTTAGTTTGACTATATTTTGGGTAGCTTTATAAGCATATCAAAATTGAGCATTAATTTATATTTTTTATTATGCTGTTGACGTGGCTTTTGATATGTAATTAAAGCTATGTACAAACTCCTTTTGATTAAGTAATGAGATTAAGAGTTGAAGAAGTTCCCTTTGTGCATGTTCAGAACTATCTTCTTCGTTAGGTTGTTAATTGTTGTTGGAAATATAATAGTATGTTGATAGATGGCCTTGGATAGACTTAAAATAAATTGTTACACTAAGAGTCATGTAAGTACATTTAGTGATTGGTTGGATCCGGGTCTTTTCTTTCTGGAAATTGTAAAAGCTCATAATAGGTAGAGGAAGAAAAAGGGGGGACAAAGCTGCAGTACTACCTTGGACAGAAGTAGCGACGCTAACTTCCATGAATAAACTGTATTAATCTAGGAACAATCAGATAAAGTTGTCTTCATAAAAGTTGTAGCTTAACCTCTTAGCTTTCCAATGGTATAAATTTTGAAAATTTTGGACTTTGGATGAAAGAGATATGGTCTTTACATGATAACGTCACTAGTGTTGGCAGAGGCTGCAGCGCTATCCCTGATAGAAATTGTGTCCTGATTTCAATGATTAAGCTGTATTGATGTAGACAGAATTAGACAAAGTTGTCTGCATAAAAGTTGTAGCTTATCCTCTTAGCTTTACAATGGTATAACGTTTGAAATTTTTGGACTTCGGGCGAAAGAGATATGATCTTCACCCAATCCTCTCATAATGTAGCCTTGTAATAAGTACTGAGACTCGGGCCCAACAGCTAAACTCTTGACCAAAAGAAGGGAAAAAAAGGTACGAGTAAGAGATATGGGAGGAGAAAGTAAAGCAACCTCTGAAGATACCAAGACTCTTCTTTTTGAAAGTTCTAGAGAAATCAAGATGTAGACACGTGAGTGTCTATTGAGATATTAAATGTTTTTGGGTTGTGGTCTTGTGGACGGATGTATGACTTGCTTGTTTTCTTAAAAACATATACAAATTTTTAATTTCATTAATATAATTTAATTTTAAAAAACTAAAAATTATGGTAGTTAAGAAAAAACATTGTGCTTATAATGTATATGAATTTAAGTTAACTTTTTAATTACATTATGCATATAATTTGACAAATATGTGAAAAATAATATTAATAAAAATAAATAAATTATTGTTATTTTAAATTTCAACTATTATGATATTTAGAAATAGTTTGATGTAAAATTATTGTGGTTATATGAATTTAAGTTAACTTTTTAATTGCATTATGCTTATAATTTGACAAATATGTGAAAAATAATATTAATAAAAATAAATAAATTATTGTTATTTTAAATTTCAATTATTATGATATTTAGAAATAGTTTGATGTAACATTATTGTGGTTATTATTTATAAGGGAAATATTTGAAAATTTTGTTATTTCATAATAATTGGGGGTATCGTTTATTATTATGATTTTTAGAGACGGGATTGATGTGAACTTATAAACTATATAGTACAACTGTACAATATAACGATGAATTATTTTGTAATTTTTTTAAAAATTTAGGGACTATTTTAAAATTTTGAAAAATTATTTGAAACGATACCCAGTATTGACCGGTATTGGTACAGTATCATACTAGAACCTAATCCGGTATTAGGGTCGATACGGTATTCACAACTTTTCCTCTAACTAGATGATATTCCTTATCTCATCCTTCTGTCACCAAACCATTTAAATTTATTATTTTTATCTCGATCCAACCAAATTAGGGCACTTTTGAGATCTCTACTTTCATCGAACGATTTTATGTCTAACTTAAAAATACACTCAATCAAACTCCCTAACATTACTAGGGCCTCCTATAGTTGATGCATTATCGTTGTTCGTATCTGTATTGTTCATTTAAGGTAAAAACAAAATTCCACCGACAATTTTGCCATTATTAACTATTCTAAATGGGGTTGAATCGTAAAGAAAAACATTTACTGAACTAACCCTGTGCTCGGCCTCCCGAGTTGAAGGTACTTCAAGTGCTGGAGCCTCTGGTGTGGCTTTGGGACCCCTAAGGTTTCGTCGGTGCATTATGTTGTGATGTCAAAGATAAACTATAGAACACTGGAAATTTTGTTTTAAAATCATATATATGGAAATGACGTAAAATCACATTATGAAATCATAACATGTATAGAGACAACCCAATTTCAAAACCTCATTCTCATACCACCAGAAAGGGCCCATCCTAGAATTCCCCTTCCAGAACCTGAGTGGTGCCCTCCCAGCAGCCCCACGGTAACCCTTCAATCGATACCTAACTCAACCAAAGGGTTCCTGCAAAGCCAAGTCGTTCAACTGTTAAAAACCTTTATACTATAAAAGTTAAAAGCGAGTATATATATATATTCAAATCATTTCACTAAAAATTTTGGGATCATAATGTCTGCTTTTCTAAGAATCCCAAATTTCAAAAACCAGTGTAACATGATTTAAAACACTTAAAATATTTCATATATCATCTCAACTTTGAGAATGAGACCTTAAGTCCACATCACAATCAATCACAAACATACAATTCTCAACATTTTAAAAACATCATTGAGGATCAAAGCCCTCACAGTTCATTAAGTAAAAGATATTTACAATCCCATAAACATTAACAATATCACACTTTTGAACCTTTTCCAAAATAATTTTAAACATATCACATGTATATCAAAAATAACATAAGCATAGCAGCACTCGATGATACAACTAATCCTACGATAGAGTCCCAATTACTACAACACCTATACGTATACCTGAGGTGATTTGTTTAAAAACATAAAAATAAGGGTGAGCTAAACAAGCTCAGTGAGTGTTAATCCGTTTATTAAAATATTAAACTTTTTATAAAAACATAACTAAAAGCTCATGGTAAAATATTTTCCATAACAATTCATTCGTGCATCATCAAATTTGTAGTATAATAACATTTCGTCAAACAAAATTTCAATTTTTCTAAAATACTATTTCGAAATGATTTTCGACATTAAACTCATAATATAAAAGTTTCCATTTTCCTTTTTCCTAAAACAATGAACAACAATGGCAATAAGTTTTCTGAAAACTTTTGTACTGAAAATAAGTCAACCATTAGAATTGGTACTATACAGTACCTCTCAAATCACTTTTAGAAATAAATAGTGATGACATTATTATTTTAATGAATTTTCTTACTCAACATAGCCTACCACTAGTTTCTTTACCTTATGGTACATTATGTATAAAGTCAAGGAGCTGCTTCTACATCACTTACCTGCGACTAGTTAACCAGTAGTTACGGAGCTGGTTCTACATCACTTACCCGCAATAGGTTAACCGCTGTAGACTGATAGTTATAGGGCTGGTTCTGCATCGCTTACTTGTAACAAGTCGGGAACCTGGTTCTGCATCACTTACCCACGACTAGTTAACCACCATTTACAGAGATGGTTCAACATCGCCTACCTGTAATAGTTTAACCCCTATAAACTAGTATAATAACATGTATAAAGCTTAATAGTATACCATAGGCAAAACCAACTCATAACTTTTCAATTCATCTTGTTTTCGAAATCAATTATGAGAGGATTCATAGTCAATCAATTTAATGCATAATTTCAATGTAACTTCCAATCATACAAAATTTAACTTTCAATTTACAACTCATATATTGCTAAAGCATAATCTTATGCGAGCAATATTCACTTGTAAAATATCGTTTGCATAAAACTTAACATAAATATTCATTTCATGATCAAATTAAAACCGTTTGCATAAAATCAATTTAAAGTACATTCACATATCATCAATTCTTTTGCAAAGAATTTAGTCATATAAAACAATTAAAATACACTCACAACTTGCTAGTTTCCATTTCACCACTTCAAAATCCTTCAGTTAGTTTCATTTTTCGATCCAAAAAACCTAATACGAATACATTCAACTCCTTAATACGTTTTCGAATCAAATACACCATAAACTATGTCAACTTCATTACTTTCCACATACACTCCACATACAAATTTTTTTCTCCAAATAATAACACAATAATTCATTTAATAATTCTAATCCCACAAATACACTTAATAACCATTCTTAATCACATTCACATTGTGATTACATTGTAACCATACTTTATACCAAAAATGCCCTTAAGACTAAACATAACATATTTAACATTAAACTTTTCCAATTCAATTCCATTTGATTTCTAATACTTAAAACCAATCCAAATTTACTTCCATGACATTTTAATACACACATTTAAGCCATAAAATTTCATGAACAACTTTTTATAAAATCAAGCACCCTTGGCCGAATTTAAACCAAAGCCAATTCCAAATCAATTCTTTTTGTTTTCTTTACTTCATTAGCATCAAAATGATACTATGAACATCATAAAACATCAAAATATAATTTTGGATCATAACACATTAAAAACCCTAACCTTCGCCGAAAATGCATCTAATCATTTCCATGGTTTTTCTTTCATTCTTTTATCATTTTAACTAACTTCCTAATGCCATTCATTAATCTTAAATCTTCAAATGTCAAAATAAAACACTTTAGGCAACATATATCACCTTTGACCAAGTTTGACCAAAGTCCTACATGTTAGTTTTCATTATTTTTCTTCCCCAAATCACTTTCAATGCAATGAAACCTTCATTTCACATCAAAAGGGTGCAATTCACACCATTAAAACCAAATCTCAACTATAATCCAACAAATCAAAATTTTTAACAAAATAAGCTTTAGCAACCCATTTTCTTCTACCTTTTCACTTGGATGGCTATGGGATAATGTTGGATGCTTGATTGGGGTAGAAGAACATGAAAAACTCTTTGGAACACTTCTCCATGTCATAACCGAAGCTCCCTTTTCTTCTTTTTCTTTCCTTTTCTTTTCTCTCTCTCTTCCCCCTTTCTCCAACGATGGCTGACATTTCTCCTTGCTTTTCTCTTCTTTCCTTTTAGTTTTTGGACTCTTTAACGATGCTCTCTCATGACTACTCACCAAATGAATCAACTTATTTCTTAATTCATGCTTTTTTATACTCTTTAATGCTTTACACATGTCACTTTCCCATTGGTTGTCTCTAATTACTCATCACACACATGTCATTTTCTCATTGGTCATCTCTTATGACTCATCAATCCACTAATATCAAGTAAAAAGCTCATTGCCCCTAATGAGTACAAAAATACTAAATTGCCCTTTAATGCATTTAATTCACCAACTAACCGAATTAAATCCCGAAATTGTTCCACAACCATCTTATCATTAAATTGACCATCAAATACTCTAATTAGTGTCACTACTTATTGATTGGATACTTAAAAAAATTTGAATGGGTTTTAAATCCTTAATACCTATTATTTTTTCCAAAAAGGGCATTTTAACCCTAAACTTTTGGAATTCCTGAAATTCATTCGATCGGGCTTATTTTTTATCCATTTCAGTATCATTAGACTTTAACACCTATTCCGGGTATTTTTCATATTTTCGGGGTTGGGTCCCCAAAATCACTGTTTAAGTGGAAATACTATTCACTCAAATTCACTATTCATTTAAAAATAATATTCACAAAAATCATCTAAATTTCATTCAGAAGTGTCACCTAAATCCTCAGAGCACATTTTGGGGCTTTTAAAGCTCGTTTAGACCCATTCCGTAGCTTTTTGGAGTTTTCAAAAAAAATTGAGAAATTTTTGGTTAAGTCTAGAACCAACTCTAGCCTATCCGTGATCTCTGTTATAATCTCAATAATACATTTAAATACTTATATTATTGTAGTATATCATAAATAGAGCATACTCTTTAAAATGCTTAAATAACACATTACATAATACAATAATCGAACTAGGATATTACAAGGGGACAATAGGCCTCTTATTTAGCTCCTCTTTTCCCCTTAATAATCTCTAAAGGGGTACTATTAATCAAAACACAATAGGCTATAGTGGAAACACAAGCCTTGAGCTAGTTGGTGTAGTTACAAGGAAAATTAAAAGCTTTAAGAACATGGAAAAGGAAAGAATAATTAACACAATCAAAGGCTTTATTAAAGTCTATCTTAATAACGTAATTTAGGAGAGAATTCCTCCTAGTACAACCTTTTAGGAGTTCATGGACAATTAGTATGTTATTACCAATGCTCCTATCCTCCATAAATGCATTCTTATTTTCATTGATAACAAGTATGAGAACCCTCTTCAACCTGTTTGCTAAGATCTTAACAATAATTTTATGAATGAGGTTTATACATGAGATTGGTATGAAGTATCCAAATGAAGAGGAATTATTATTTTTTTGAATTATTATTTTTAGCAATTAAGCAAATAAAATTTTCGTTGAACTCCTTCAAGATATCCGTAACCCTATCCACATTACAACCTGAAACAAATCCCTTTTGATCTATCCTAGCACGTAATCATTGTGGTGAATTGGTGTTTGAGCAAGCCTATGATAGCGTGGTTTCCTATAGGAAGTTTGAGCGAAACACTAACCGTCAAACACTTGAAAGAAATGAGTGAAATCTGTAAGGAAGTCCATTTTCAATTTATAACTATCTTTGAGTGATGGTTTCATGGGTTAAGTTTGCTTATATGCACCAATGAAAATTATTCATGATGTGTGTAGTAGCTTGACACTTGAGTTGGCCAAAGTTTGAGGGATTGCATGCTTTAATCTTCGTGAAAGTGAAGTGATAGATTTTTATTGGTTGTATTTGATCTTTTCTTGAGGACAAGCAAAACTTTAAGTATGGGGATGTTGATAGGTGTAGATTTCATTGTATTTTTATAGGTAATTTGATATGTGTTTAGTGGTTAAGTTAATTGTTTAGTGTGTGTTTAGCTTAACATTTGTGTTAGTTCATAAACATTAGTGTTTTAAGTATTCTTTAGGTGAGAACATGTTTTTGAGCTTTAATTATATATATATGAGGTGTTGTGATGAGTGTGCTAGTGTTTTAGGACATTTAGAAGAGTTTTGAATGAGAACCAGACCAAAACACATGGCTATAATCGTGGGGGACTTACTACGATCATGACAGAAGCACCAACATAGGCCCATAATCGTGACAAATACGTCACAATCATGACAAAAGCTCAATCATAGGGCCACGATCGTGGGGAATTTGCCACGATCGTTACAGAGAGCAGGTAAACTAGCCACATTCATTCACCAAGGGGCCATAATTTGTGGTCTGCACGCAGACAGACGCAGAGTCACTTTCGAATTTGAGTTTTTGAGGGACATTTTGAACATTTTGGACCCTAAAAAGACACTAAGGTTACCTTAATTGGTAAAGACTATACAAGGATTATGATATAACCCTAGAAAGGAGACAAGATTCTGCCTACTTTTGGAAACCTAAAAGAGAGAGAGAAAGGAGAGAGAAAAGAAGAAGAGGAAAAAGAAGAGGGTTCTGACGTCGAAGCTTCCCAGTATAAGTGATCTCCTGATGCCGCCGCTCTCCTGAGCCATCCAACCTGAGTTTCATTTCCTCCCCATTTATTTCTTTATTCATTTAAATTTGTAAGATTGAGATGGGTTGTATGGTTATGGATTTTGAGTTGATAATGATGTTCTAACTTTACCTTCGAGATTTTGCGTATCTTTAATGTTAATCTAGTTGATTTGTGTGTTACTTGAGTTGGGTATTGTGATTGATTGATGTATATGCATATTTCGGTAACAAATCAGGAGGGTGAATAGGATAAAAATGATTAGATTGGATTAACGAGAGTTAGGTGATCTAATTGACCACTTAAATAATCTAGTCGGTAATTTCATGGAGAGAGATCCTGTATAAGACCCGATTATTTATTAGAGAGCTTTAGAACTAACTAGAATTGTGGGTAATTTGTGAATTGAGAGATTGCAAGTCCATAATTCGATTAGGGTTTATAATTTGGGGAGGGTTTATAACTCGAGAGAGAGTAATTAATGCTACGATCGTCTAGAACTGATACCCCGTGAACACACAATTTGCTAAGTTAGCATTAATAATAAGTAAAATCGTCTCTTTCATAACCCAATTATTTTTCTTGACAGATTTCCGTTGTTACGTTGTTTATGTTATTAGTCTGTTTGATTTAGTTTACCTTTTAGTTTAATATTCGAATTTGATTCTTAAACAAAAAGCAACCTAAATTAAGTGGTGCCTAAGCACAATCTCCATAGGACGATATCTGTTTTTTGCTACAATTAACAACCCATATACTTGCAGTTTTTATCACAAAACTTGTAATTAGTGTTGCAATCAACAAGTTTTTGGCGCCATTGTTGGGGATTGTTTTGTTTAGCATCTAGTTAGTTTAGGTGACATTGATTTAAGAGTGTTTGAAACTTTTCCTTAAATTTTTGCAGGTGCATGAACACAAGGAACACGAGAAGGTCTAATGAGCTTAGTGATGAAGAGAGTTTAGATATTACAAGGCACGAAAGAGAGCTAAGAAGAGCTAGACGCCAAGAACAAATACAAAGGAATATGGAAAAAGAAGGAGAGCAAGGAGGAACTGAGAGGACATTGATGGATTTTATGAAGCCAGGTTTCAGTCCTCAAGGAGTTGTAAGGCCAGCGATTTGGTCCAATAATTTTGAGATCAAGTTGGCACTCCTCAATATACTTCATAGTAATGTTTAATTTTATGGGCTATCCAACGAAGATCCCAATGCCTATCTTGCAAATTTCTTGTAGATTTGTGATACATTCAGGTTTAATGGAATGTCGGACGATGCCATAAGGTTGCAATTGTTTTCTTTCACTTTGAGAGATCGAGCAAGAGCATGGTACAATTCACTCAGTGCAAGCCAAATCACTACTAGGGAGTAATTAGCCTAAGCCTTCCTAACGAAGTACTTTCCATTAATCAAGACAACAATAATCATTAAAGAGATCACCAACTTTCAACAAGGTGATGAGGAGTCATTGTATAAAGCTTGGGAGAGATTCAAGGTGTTACAAAGGAGCTTTCCCCATCACAATCTTTCGAGGGAATTTCTTTTACAGACATTCTATAATGGTGTAACTTAAAGCATAAGGGGAATAATAGAAACAACTGCAGGAGGGTCTTAAATGAGGAAAACCATTAATGCAGCTTATGATCTTTTTTAAGAATTAGCGAGAAATAGTTATATGTGGTCAAATGAAAGGAGTAGACAAGGGTCCAAGCAACAAAAAGGAATGATTCCACTTGACTCAGTGACAACCTTGCAAGCACAGATTGTTACCCTCACCAAGCAATTAAGCAATATGAAACCATGCAAGTATAATGTAAATTTTGTGGACAGGATAATCATGGCATAGCTGACTGTTTCTTACTGGGAATGAGCGGTATAGAGCAAGTAAATTACTTGGGCTAGTTGCAACTAGGTAATAATCTATACTCTAATTCTTATAATCCTGGGTGGAAAAACCACCCAAATTTTTCGTGGAGTATTAACTATGCAAGTGGCCAAGTGAGAACACAAGGACCTCTCAAATTTCAACAAGACTGACTTAAATCTTTGGAGAACAAAACGGACAAGTTAATGGACGTATTAGGTTCAAAGTTCTCAAGCCAAGATGAAGGTCAAAGAAGACAAGAAGAGAGGCAGAAGAGAATAGAGGCAAAGTTTGACCAGATTGCCAAGAACCACACTTCATCCATCAATAACTTGGAGGTACAGGTAGGTCAACTTACTAATGCTTTATCTGCTAAAAATGTAGGAAGCATACCAAGCAACACTGAGGCCAATCCAAAGGAACAACTCAAGGCAATCACACTTAGGAGTGGCAAGCAATTGGAGGAGCCAAGTGTTTAACAAGATAGTCAATAGAAGGGAAAGGTAGACGACAAAGAAGAAGAGAAACCATATGTACCACCACCACCCTACAAGCCTAAGATTCCATACCCACAGAGGGTGAGACAACATCAAGTTGGCACTTAATTCTCCAAATTCTCAGAGAAGTTAAAGAAACTTCAAATTAATTTGTCTTTTGTGGAAGCATTGGAGTGTATGCCTAAGTATGCAAAGTTTCTCAAGGACATATTGACACACAAATTCACTTGGGAGGACAATCAGATGGTGACTTTGACAGAGAATTGTAGTTCGATCATCACAAAACTACAAGATCTAGGGAGTTTTACTATTCCATGTGTTGTTGGTGATTTTGAATTTTTAAAATGCTTATGTGATTTAGGCGCAAGTATTAACTTGATGCCTTTGTCTATTTTCAGGAAATTAGGGCTAATAGACATCAAGCTAACATCCATGCTTATCCAACTTACAGATCAATCCATCAAGAGACCATTTGGGGTAGTAGAAGATGTTCTGGTAAAAGTGGATAAATTTATAATTCCTATTATTTTGTTGTGCTGGATTTTGAAGAAGATAGGAATTGTCCATTGATTTTGGGTAGGCCCTTTATGAAATTGGTAGGGCATTAGTTGATGTGCATGAAGGAAATTTGGTTTTAAGAATTGGTGATAAGTAGGTTGAATTTAATATGACTAAATCTTTGAAAAAAACCGGTGGATGGAAGTGCTTGTATGAAGATTAATGTTATGGATGACTGTGTGAAGGAGGTTGAGAAGGAAAATGAAAAGGAAGTTGAGAAAATTATTGAAGTGCATAGGGATGAGAGTGTGAGTGAAGAGGAATTGTGTGAGGAAGGTGAGAGATAGAAGAGAGAGAGAGAGGATGCACCCACACCATCTTCCATTGTAAAACCTCCCACTTTAGAACTAAAACCTTACCTTCTCACCTAGGATACACATTTTTAGGCAAGGACCACACCTTACCCATCATCATTTCCAACCAGTTGAATGTTGAGCAAAAAGAGAAAATGGTAGAGACCATTAAGAAGAGGATGAGAGCCATGGGGTGGCAAATTTATGCTATTAGGGGGATTAGGCCCAATGTGGTGATGCATAAGATTAACCTTGAAGAAGGATGCAAGACAATGAGGAAGAGGCAAAGAAGGTTAAATCCAAACATGCAAGAGGTTGTGAAGAAGGAAGTGGTAAAGCTTTTAGATGCAGGTATCATATACCCAATTTCAAATAGTGAGTGGGTGAGTCCAGTGCAATATGTGCCTAAGAAAAGAGGCATGACAGTGATGGAGAGTGAAAAAGGGGAACAAATTTCCGTTAGGACCATCACAGGTTTGAGAGTGTGCATTGATTATAAGAAGCTTAATTTGGACACCAAGAAAGACCATTTTCCATTACCTTTTGTGGACTAAATGATTGAGAGGGTGGCTAGCCATGCATTTTATTGCTTTCTTAATTGATATTCAGGATACAATCAGGTGTTCATATACCCATAAGACCAAGAGAAAAC
>JAOTBA010000007.1:3398784-3420443 GCA_025629845.1 Erythroxylum squamatum | reverse complement strand
GCTAAACGAAAAGATTACACAATTCAACCCCCTTCTTGTGTGCTGATTATCGTTGTACTAATTTGTGATTCACTTCAATAAAATCAACAAATTATGAAAAAAATAATGTAGAGAAGACAATCTCAAAAAGAAAAAGACAGAAATTTAACTCACCACCTAAAGTTCCAAAAAGATGATCTTTAAGTGACCACATGCCAAACCCTAAGATGCCTTACCTGACACTAACTTCAACATCTCCTTTTGTGCCTTTGTCTACTTCTAAGCCTCCTCGACCTCTTAACTCTACCATTCAGCCCCTTTTATTTACTCTTCCAACCCAAAACACATTAAAGCCGTCATTAGCTTCACTATTAACTCTTAACTTTGTTGATCCAACTTCTCCCTTGTCAGTACCCCATTCTCCACACTCAAACCTAACCACTCTTCTTCTTTTTCTTCCCTTAAGTTAGTGTTTGAGCATATTTTCTTCTGCAAAAGACTTCCATGTCCGCAAATGCAAAATTTGATATAATCAAACTAGGGAAAGATAGGACTTGGTAAAATTTTTATATATAAAGAGGAATTCATGATTTCAAACTTTAGCAGTGAAGCTAGAATGTATAAAGTTCCAAAATTAGGTTTATGGTGTATCAAAGGCAAGCTACTTTCAACCTAAAGATGGTGGTTTAGAATAACATTATTTAAGAAATGTATATAAAAGCTTTCCTATTTAGATTAATTTTCATAACCTACTTCTTGAATATTGGCTCACAAAAATTTTAAGTTATCTTGGAAGCTCTTTTAGAAGGCCAATTTGCTTAGAAGAAAACATAATAGGGATGGCAATAATAGGCTATGCAAGAGTATGCTTAGAAGTGAGTTTAAACCAAAAGTTGCCTGGCTCTTTGAAGATAATAAGTTTAAACAAGGGAGGGGTATAAGAAGAGTCTAAGATAAAACTTTCTTACTAATAGAATCCCTATATTCCCTATGAAAGGAAGATCTAGAAGCTAACACTTATAAGCTTATAGGATGATCCCTTGGGAATGTCAACTCTAGTTTTCGAAATAGAGGAAAAGAAACAAAACATAGAGGTTGATGAACTCCTAAAGATGATATATATATATATAATGCTCATTGATTAACTTATTTTTTGTTAGTCAATATTATAATAATCGTAAGTACATAACTAGCTATAACTAGTACTAGTAAGCACGGGTTGATTCCACGAAGACGATGAATACTAGTAATTACCCTTCCCTTATTATCTAGCCTAAGGATTGATTTTATATTTTTAATTAAATGAAATAAAAATAAGCAAGTAAACTAGAATAGGAAACAATAATAAGCATAGAGATAGTGGAATTCACTTAGAAAACTATCATTATTAGAAATTAGTATCTAGGTTTAAATCCCCCCAAACCCTTAATAGATTGATCTTTTATCATGCAATTGTTTTGTTGATGCATTGGATCGTGGAGACTCATATGGTATGCTAATAACTGACCTTGAGTCTATTAACAAGTAATCCTAAGGTTTCCAACCAAATTATTTTGTTTAAAGTTTACAGGATTGCATTATCAATTTATGAATCCCTCTATTAAGTTTGATTCTAGTTCAGAAGATTTATGTTATCATATTTCTAAGGTTGTAATCAACTCCTTTCAATTATGGTAGATCTATTCAAACCTAGGATTTCTTAATCTCCATATATGAAATCAAATTATAAATAAACCACGTAATTGGATCCAATATCATAATCACATTAATTACATTAATAAAATAATTAAATCATATTACATAAGGTTCATCTAACCTAATACTAACTAAATGTTTAGTTATACATTATCGAACACGAAATCAAACAACAATGAAAGAATTCAAGCATACAATGAAAGAAAAATGAAATGAAAATAATGGATTCATAATTCTAAATCTCCCTAATTGTCTTCTATCGAGTGTTCTAATGATGTAGAGGCCTGATCTTATATTTTGATGGATCTTTCGATGATTTCTTCACGTTTTCCACTTCTCTGGCTCAAATTGCACCTGAAGAACGAGTTCCACCCTGGAATCACCTCCCTCTATCTACTCTACGAATCCTCTCGGCTGCCTCTGAAAACGTCTTTTTATCACAAAATTTAGGGTTTTAGGAGTCGTGCATAACCAAAGTTTATAAGAATTATGAAGATGCACAGGCTTAGGGAAGTGCATGGCAATGTGTACGGCCTTGTAACCTTTTTGCAATTTAAATTTTCAATTTCTATTGTGATCTCGTCCGAATTCTCATCCTTTTAGTCCATAAAGGCAATTATGCTATGTAAACACACTTAAAGCGATATAAGTATCAAATATACAACAAAAATATAAAATATCAAGCAAAAACACATGAAATATGGGGTAAAAATATGTTCAATTATCCATCTATCAAATTTTCCCACACTTAAGCTTTTGCTCATCCTCAAGCAAACCATAATCAAAATTATAAATTCTACAATATCAATCCATCGTCAATCTCAATCTGTCCATTCATAGTATACATCATCATATCCTATTGAGTTAAATTAGCGAATAATTAGAGTCAAGTTGACCTAAAATTAACTTCCTAAGTGTTTAGGGTAAAAAGTATCTAAACTCTTAACAAATGCATAGTAGAATTCTTACCATATATGTTTGCATTAAAATCACAACTCCACCACGTATGTTCAGACTAGAATAAAAAATCAAACAATCTTATAAGCTTGTAACAGGACTTAGGTAAGGTATGATTGGGTTAATAAAAAGGTTAAATTAAAGGAAATTTACTATATAATATATTTCAAGACCTTTTTACAAGTATACATAGGTCCTTTCAATGAAACTTTATTGGTACCATAAATTTATTCTTTTTTATTCTTTCTTTCTTTCTTCTTTTTTTTTCTCTTTTCTTCTCTTTTTTTCTTTTTTTTTTCAATATTCCAATCAATACCATAATTCAACAATTGTTAGACCTTTCACAAATTTCATGTCTCAACAAGTAAATAATGTAAGTAACCTTCAAGTTTCAAAGCAATAAAAAGGTCTTCAAGAAAAATAGGATAAAGATTAATATGTTAGTTTAATCAATGAAAAGGTTAAGGCTCAACTTTGCTATTCCTAAAGGTAAATTTTAGGGTATGGAGATTTCAAAGAAATAGGCTAAAGAAAATTGGTGAATCAAAGTGCCTTCATCATATCAATGCTTCTAATTTTACAAATATGGTCTCATTATGCATAATAAAAGCAAGTTCTATAATTATCCTACTATATATGATATCACACACATGAAAGAATAACAAAAGCTTTAAAAAATTAAAAATATGCTTTTAGGCTCAAAAGCTTGCGAAAAAGATGGGTATATATGTCTATAAATAATATGCAATTTCATTCAACTTGATTATTTCAATGATAACAAAAATTATGACTTAGAAAACTAATTTTATTCTAACCATCATCCTTTTGCATACCAATTGAAATCAATATTCAACAATTCAATATTCAACAATGAAACATAGTATTCATGGAAAGATTTTAACCAATTCAAGATATCAGTTAATAAAATTTATAATCAGGATTATAATAAACTTAAAGAATTCATTAAACCCATCCCCACACTTAAAGTTGTACATTTGCCCCAATGTACACAAAAAGTGAGAGGGTTTAGTCGTACTTTTCTAAATATGACGATTTCTTGATTTGGATCCATCCAATATGAGACTAATCCTTGAAAAATATAAAAGAAAAGGATAAAAAGAAACAAAATAAATAACACAACAAAACATAAAATTCTACACTAAGACAAAAACAAACACAAGATATATCAAAATTGCAATAAAATTAAAACTAACTCATGGGTCTTAACGTCGATAACTCGACATAACTTGCATGTTTAATGTCATCCTAGATCAATAATCAGCGGCTTACTTCCACTTTTTTCTCCACAAAGTAGTTTCACAGCTTGTAAATAAGCCACCAGCGACAAAATAATAACAAGGACATAATTTATCAAATTAATAGATCCAACTTCAAGCAATAATGCCCTTTGTAATGACAAATTATTAATAAAATGGGGAATAATAAAACTTTCTGAATCATGGACTAGCTTGAATAGTTTGTCTTCGAGGAAGTGGGAACCTTCTATACTTAAGGTCACTACCAATACCTCATCAGTAGTTTCCTTACTTGGTTCCTCCACTAGTTCTTCCTCCACCTCTTCTGTCCTCTCGTCTTTTTCTTCTTCCTAGACAGAGGTTTCTGGCTCACCTTTTTCAGTTATTTTCTACCACTCCTCTATTTTCTCTTCTTAGATGGAGACTTCTTCTTGTTCCATAAGCTTTTCTTGGAATAACACTCCACTTATGAAGCTAACCCTTTCCTTGTCTTCACTCTATTGTGTTAATAGACTTAGAATAGTATTATGCATTATGGTCAAGAAATTTAGGTGAAGAAACTCTTTCTCCAAATTCACGTCAACTAAGTTTAAGTTCTGGAAGGTATTCCATTGCACTATTTATAATGTTTCCCTTTTCTTTGTCTTCTTCTTCTTCAAGAAGATCTTCTTGGAATGCACCTTCATTAATGAAACTAACCTTTTTCTTTTCTTTACACTCAAATTCGCGTCGATCAGCTTTCATTCAACAAGGATTTCCATTAATTTATCTCTAAGACTTGCTTCCTCTTCTTCCTCCACTTCTTTTTCTACTGGGGGCTCTTTTTGGAACGTTCCTCCATTCATGAAGCTAATCTATGTTGTTTATCCACTCTCAAATTTGTGTCGGTTAGCTTTCATTTCGACAAGGACTTCTATAATTTATATGTAACACTTTCTTTTATTGGAAGCTCGTTGTGACTCTTGAGATTGATTGTCATTCCATGTTCTTTAACATCCATTTCAATAGGACTAGGCATGCTCCCTTGGATCTCGTCAAATAACATGTTTGTCAGTTGGCCCAGGTGATTTACCAAATTTTGTATTCGAGCCTCTTCTTCGTGATGCTTCATGATTGACTCTTGAATAAAATCATCCATCATATCTTCCAAAGTTGGCTCGTTAACTGTAGGTGCTTGGAGCTCTAAATATCCAGCTAGAGTGTAATTGTTCCATCCATAGCTGTAAGAATTACTCCATTCTGAATTGTAGTTGTTCATGAGGTTGATAGCACATGCTTGGTCGCTCCCATAGATGTGTTGGTGCTTAACATTCATGACTGTAGTGATAACTCCCACTAATGTCGTGACACAACCTAAACATTAATTGCATTTCCGAAAATATGTGAGAACACTCCTCTCTCTAATATGTGATGATATAGATTGTGAAGTCATTTTGGCTCCCACAAAAGTCTCGTATACTCCATCCTTCCTTTCTGAGTTGTGGTTATAACAATTAATTGTAATTCCTACAATAAACCACAAATACAATAAGATACAATAAAATAAATAAAAGAAAATAAATACAAAAGACAAAAATAAAAAATAAAAAAATAAAAAATAAAAAATAAGAACAAAGATAAAACAAAATAAAATGAAAATGATTAGAATAATAGCTTTCAATCTTTCCTAATATCAAAGTCCCCAACAATGGCACCAAAAACTTGATTGACTTATTTTAGTCAATATTGTAATAACCTCAAGTACACGACATAGTTGTAGCTAGTACTAGCAAGTACGGGTTGATCCCACGAAGAGGATGAATACTAGTAATTACCTTTCCTCTATTATCTAGCCTAAGGATTGGTTTTAGATTTTTTATTTCCTTTAGTTAAAGGAAATAAAATTAAGCAAGTAAAATAGAATAGGAAACAATAATGAACACAAAGATAGTGTAATTCACTTAGAAAACTATCGTTATCAGATATTAGTATCTAGGTTTAAATCCTCTTAAACCCTTAACATATTGATCTTTTATCATGTAACTGCTTTGTTGATGTATTGGACTGTGGAGACTCCTATGGTATGCTAATAGCTGACCTTGAGTCTATTAACAACTAATTATGAGGTTTCCAATTGAATTACTCAAGTTGAAGTTTATAGAATTGCGTTACCAATTTATGAATCTCTCTATTAGGTTTGACCCTAATCCAGAAATTTATGTCATCTTATCTTTAAGGTTGCAATCAAATCCTTCCAATTGTGGTAGATCTATTCAAACCTAGGATTTCTCAATCTTTATGTAAGAAAATAAATTATATATAAAACATGTAATCAGATCCAATATAACAGTCACACCAATTATATTAATAAAAGAATCAAATCATATCAAAATATTAATATAAGGTTCATTTGACCTAATTACTAACTAGATGTTTAGTTACACATTATTGAAAATGAAATCAAACATACAATGAAAGAAAAACAAAATGAAAACAATGGGTTCATAATTCTAAATCTCCCTTATTGTCTTCTATCGAATATTCTTGCGATATATAGGCTTGATCTTATATTTCGATGGATTTTTCAATGATTTCTTCACAGTTTTCGCTTCTCTCTCAAAATTGCGCTTAGAGAATGAGTCCTTTATCACCTCGTCTACTCTACGACTCCTCTCGACTACCTCAAAAAATGTCTTTTTATCACAAAATTTAAAACATGCATCAGACTATGCATAACCAAAAATTACGAGAATCATGAAGATGCACGAGCTCGAGGAAGTGCATCCTTTATGCACTTCAAATCTTCAATTTCTATCGTGATCTTGTCTGAATTATCATCCTTTTAGTCCATAAAGGCAATTATGTTATGTAAACTCACTTGAAGCGAATTAAGTACCAATATACAATAAAAGTATAAAATATCAAGCAAAAACACATCAAATATGGGGCAAAAATATGTGCAATTATCCATCTATCACTCATATTGACAGTTAGGGAAGGGTACAAGGGAAAATAAGGCACTTAATACTCTATTCCAAGAGAAAACTAGGAATAAGGATGAAGTTATGGACGTTTTGGCTCCGGAACTAAGTCAGCTTTTACTAAGAGATAAAATAACCACCTTTAAGGAAACTAATCCCATTGTGTAATATAATATAGATAATTTAAATGATAATTGTAATGTAATTATGAAATCTACCTCAAAAAAGGTAGTTATGAAGGGTTTTGACGTCTCTGCAAATTCAGTGATAAATACTAAAAAGAAACGTGAAAGGAAATCAAATAACAAAGGACCATAGTCCCTTGATTCTTCTTGATGATTATAATATGGAATATAATGAATTACCCTAAAAAATAATAGATGATCAAAGGCTATTTACTATCAGAGAAATTGAAGTTGGTTGGATTATTGGAAATAAGAATTAAAGTAGATAAGCTACATAAGTTCTCTTAGATTTTTGGTAAAAATTGGAAAATCATCTCAAATCACCAAGACCACCAAAATATGAGGATTATAATAGCTTATGACCCAAGTATAATCAAGGTTCATTAAACTTTTACCTTATATCAATTTATCCATCTCATGATTACTATTGAAGTAGATCATACATATCTAGTATTAATTTTATATATAGAGCTAATCAAGAGTTCATGAGTAGCTCTTTATGGTATAATATTAAATCTTTGAGTTCCTCAATGAGTTTCCTTTAGATTTTACTTGGTGACTTTAATAGTATCATTAAGGCTCAAAATGCTAAAGGTGAAAGTATTACTATTGAATTAATATTTGAAGGTTCCTAATTCATAAGGAGCAAAAGGAAAAGGTTAAACAAGGCATTGGTTAACCCCCATCGGCTCTCAAAATGTTCTAATAGCAGGGATTATTTCCATTCCACTTTATGTTTTGATCATTCTTCTATTAAAGTAATCTTTGTTGAAAGGAAAGGAAGAGAGAATTCTCCTTTTATATTTAATACCCTAATGGTTAATCTAGAAAAACTTAAAGAGGCAATCAAGAGAGGACTCAATACTAAAGTAGAAACTTCAAGCAATTAAGGTGGAGTTGAAAAGTCTATATCATAATAAGGTTAAGGATGCAAATTCTTGTATTTACAAATTGAGGGAGAATTTAATTACAATTCAAAATGCACAGAACCTCCAACTAGGGATATAGACCTTAAAGCTCATGAGAAAATGGCTTTATTTTACTATTCTTAGGCATTAGAGAACCATTGTTCACTACTAAGACAAAAGGTAAGAATCCATTAAATATAGGATTGTGATAAAAAACACCAGATTTTCTATAATGCAATTCTTTGCAAAAGGAATTCCAATAAGATATACTCTTTAAAGAACAAAGTAAAGACACTAGTAGAGAATATAAGGAGATTAAAGTAGTTTCTTTGAATTATTTTAATAATCTACTATGACTTTAAAATAGTTATGCAAGTTAAGGTTATAATGGAATTCATCCCTAACTTTATCTCTCAATAGTAAGAGGAGAAGCTCATAAGGCTTTTCAATGCCCTAGATATCAAACAAACTTTATTTAAATTGAACCATGATAAAGCTCTAGATCTCGAAGGGTTAAATGGTTTTTTTTAAATAAAAATAGCAACCAATAGTTAATATAATTATATTTATGGTGTTAGAATTCTTTGTATAGATAAGCTTTCTAAAGAACTAAACAAATCTTTTATCTACCTTATCCTTAAAAATTTTAATGCCAACTTCCTTTTTTTAAGCCTATTTTTTATTTTAATGTCATTTACAAGATTATCAAGCTAATTGCTAAAAGGTTGAAAGAGGTGTTAAAGCTTATCACCAATCCTACTTAAGGAATATTTATTTAGTACAAGAGAAAGGGTGATAATTTAATGTTAGCTTAAAAGTTGCTTAAAAGTTATGATAGTAAAAAGCCTTAAGAAGTTGTGCCTTCAAAAATTGAATTTAATAAAGCATTTGAATCCTTGCATTGTAGCTTTATTTTGGACATATTGTAGGCTTTTGGCTTCCCAAAGATCTTCATCTCTTAGATAGAGTAGTGCATTACAACTACATTATATGCAATCCTTGTTAATAGAGAACAAAAAATATATTTTCAAGTTGCTAAAGGCCTTAGAAAAGGAGATCCACTCTCTCCTTACCTATTTGTTTTTGACATAGAAGTGATATTAAGAATGTTGGCATATAAGGTTGCAAATTCTAAAGAATTCATATTTCATCATAAATTTAAATGTTGCAACTATATCAGTTATCCTTTGAAGATGGTCTCTTGTCACTATATGGAACTGAGATCACTTCTCTGCAATTTCTCATGGATACACTAAATTACTATAGTACCTTGTCAAATCTCTTTAGTAATAAGAGTAACAACCATATTTACATCTACAATAATTCAAAAGCAATGAATAGAATTTTCACAAATATTTATAATCTTAGTAGTCATGATCTACCTTTCAAATATCTGAGAATCCTAATCTCACATAAAATACTATCATATAGAGATTTTCATCCCTTATTTAACTCACTTCATAAAAGGATTGGCCATTAGAATAATAAGTTTCTGTCATAAAGAAGAAGACTTTAGCTTGTACTAGTAGTGGTAACAAATCTCCATATTCATTAAAGTTGTCACATTTATTTAGCCTAAAGCATGATTAAGGTAATTGAGAGGATCCTAAAGAATTTTCTTTGGTAAGCTAAAGTTGATTAAGTAACTATTGCCAAGGTAAGATGGTTGGAATTTTTCTTATCAAAAGAGGAAAGAGGTTTAGGCATAAAATAAAGCAAAACCACTAATAAAATGCTCATGGATAAGAGAATATGGAAGCTTTTCATTGACAATGAGTCAATTTAGGTGAAATTGATGCACTTTTGTTTAATAAAAAAACAAAATCTTATGGTCTATTAAATCCAAGCCAAGTTACTCTTAGTCTCTCAATCAATTATTGAACTTAAGAGAAAACATAGCTAAAAAATGATAGCTCTTATTGGCAGTGGCTCAAAAACACGACTTTAGTTTGACAATCAGTTTTAATAGGTCCCCTATTTAGATATTAGGAACTTGATAGACTGAAAAGTATAATTCCTCTTTCAGTTAAGGTTAAAAATATAATCTTTAATGGAGAATGGAATTGTAGTCATAGAGGTCTTGGTACTACCATGAGCTTAATACCTAATTTTAAACCCAAAGTGGATGAAGAAGATAGGATTGTATTATTAAAGCATAGCTCTAAAACCTTTACAAACGATTCATACCTGGAAATCCTTAGGGAACCTTCTATGAAAGGTAATTAGTGGAGGCTTACTAGTTTCCAAGTAACTCCACTAAGGCATCATGTACATTATGGCTAGCAATCAAACGAAAGTTGTATACCATGGCAAACTAAAAGGTGTAACATTGTCTAATTATAGATATAAGTTTTGTAATCAACTCCTGGAGACACAAAACATCTTTTTGTAACATGTCATCTGGCTAACACTTTTTAGAGGTAGGTTTGGAACATATGTAAGATACAATACTTTGGGAACAATTAGACACAACTTCCAACTTTGGTAGAATGATTGAGATTCACTCACAAAGGGGAATCAAGTGTATTCAAGTTAGTGTTAATTTTTACAAAGAAATGAGTCATTAGATTGGCAAGTTTTACACATCCCTTAGGCATTTCAAGTCTGGCAAGTTCTCTGGACACGAGGAAACTAGGAACTAATCCTAGATCCCCAAGCTTATGATCCCCACATACTATGACAGTGTAGCTCCCTTGTATGAGTGGTTTTGCCTTTGATCAATGGGCAATCGTATTATTTTATAGCTCATAATGATCATGATGTGAGTGGTTTAGCCCTTTGTCTTGTTATATAAAGCTACAACAATGTTTACTCTTTGTTTCGAACTTTCACCCCCTATAGGAAAAACTATTATTCATTCATTCGACTTTCAAAAAACACAATTAATCATGATGGCCTAAACTTGAAGGACCTCAAATAGGCTCTTAGCCTCAAATTCAATACTATCACCCAAGTCCTTAGCCATGCTAAGCAAAGTCAATTGCCTTTAATTTTAAAACATGGTGCTTTTGTCACCTTTGATATGCTTTTAAATAACCCCTCCCTGTATAAGAAATAGTCCACAATAAACCATATAATAAAAGCATAACTAAAGCCAAAATTATTTATGATATCAATTTTTAATTAATAAAGAGTAGTGATAAAACACTGTTTCCAGAATCACAGGGAACTTTTGGCTTCAGCTACCTTCTAAAACTTGCATTCATTTTCCTGTGCAACTTATTCCCAATTAAATTCTTATTTTTCCTTCCACAAAAAGATACAAAGTAATATACAAGTCACCTTATCCCGGCATTCACATGGACCACACTTCACGAAGCAGTTCATACCTAGCATTAGTGACTGCATAAGTTGAATGTTCCTTTGGTCCATCGGTTATGACACTTGGAGATGATGGCAATTTCTCAATTATGGAAGCAAGTGGACAGTCCAGTTCCTCAAGTTCCTCGTCACTTGTGTATCCTTTCCTCTGTAGAACAGAAGCGTTCCTTGACAATTGAGATCTTCCTCCTGCCTCAGCAATTTTTTCAGCAACATCAGCAGACGATGGTGGAGTGTACAAAACTGGGGCAGCTGCATAAGGAAAGCTTCTTGCAGACTCTCGCGGCATCCTCCGCTCAATAATACTCTTAAAACATGAATGAATCAAAAGCATCACGACTCAAATACTCTACTCAGAGTGAGCAGAAATAAAAAATTTTAAATAGAAATAGTAAAAAACAAGCATTACACTGTAGAGCTTATCATCACAAGTCAGAAAGACGTCAATCTTGAACTATCTTACTCTAGCCCCCTTCATCAACTATTTCTCAAGTATCTTGTCTCAAAACTAAAGTACTATTAATGAAATATTGCCGTCAAGCTGAGAAACACCAATTACAAGCCCTAAATAAAATATACAGTACTTCTGTGGCAAGGTTTGCCATAGTTTTGAACTCATAATTTTTCATATAAAGGGAACACCTGCCAAGATTGATTATTCTTTAAGTCCTATTCTACTCACACCATAGCTGACAAATTGTCAAATGGACTTATATTGAGATATAAATGTCAAAAATAAAAAAATTGTACCTCAGCATTGAGTACTTCTAACACATCTCCTGGGACAGCATCTGGACAGAACTCATCTGGAGTAAAGTTGCAGAGTATCCTCTTTATGAGTGCAAGACTAATTGATGGGCAAACCTTGGAACATCAAGCAGACAATAATCAAAGCCAAACTCCACCAACTAAGAGCATTTGCAAAACCAACAGCCTTTTAAGCTAATTTTCTTAGATTATAGAATCACCTGCTTCCTCATTGATCGATCCATGAGCATGTCCTTTGGAAGCATCAGAAGATCACTCAAGTCGTTAAGGAGGACGAAGCATTTAGATTCAATATCTTGCTTTTCATCATTCTCATCATTCTGCTGTTCTTTCATGGAGTCATCAGTATCCATGCCAAACATATCAGTTAGCCATCTAGACCAATCACCAACCTGCATAGGAAATAGGTTTCCATGGTTTAAAGAGTTTTTACCATAAAAGGGAAAATATATCTCGGCTTGAATACATGTGGTGGTTCATTATCAAGATATTGACGCTTTAAGTGCATGTGCTCTAGTGAATAAAACAATTCATTGCAATTAACTGAACATAGGGTATAGGCCTACTACAAGCAGATACTACTTGCCATTCAAACACATGCAGTATGGGCGAGAATGTTAATGAAAGATCTACACATACTGAATTTTTCAGTTGGGCGCCAGAGCCAAAGCTCAGGTCTCCAGCTGGAATGGGTAGGACCTTGGGATCGACAATAGAATCAGAAATAGGGTCTGTTGGGATCTCATGAGCTGATTCACGGAGAATGGCATTGAACATTGCTACATCTAGTCTCGCAACACATTGTTCCATGACCTGGTCAACAGATTATTTAAAAGCAAAAGTTTTAAATCCAGCTGACTATAATAAGAACTTCCGAGCAAAAGGAAATGGACATATAATGTCTTGAACCAATAAAAGCCATGAATTTTAGACATATACAAAAGAACTTAAACAAATGGCTAGATGGAGCAATTGCAAAACTGAAAATGTGTACCAATCTTGCTATGACAGGCAAACAACCACACTCATGTCCTCCAGCTCTAACAGGGCAAAGTCGTTGGAATGCATCTTGGAAAGCATTCTTCCAAAGGTTGACGGAAAAGCTACCCTGCTGTTGGTCACCTAGGGCAGGTCCTAACAATTTTCCTGTGCTTTTCTTAGACAAGTCCTTCGGAGATTGCATATGTGGAGTTAAAGCCTGAAAAGACATCAGAGGACTTCTACCGATTAACAAAATGAGGATTAGCTATACAACTTACAGCAATCTTCTTATGAACAAAACTAAACCACTTCATGCTTGAGGCCTTACTTCACTCATTTGTCAAAAAGAGAAACTACATTTGTATCATTCTTATGAGCGGAAATTACCCAGTTCTATAAATTCATTCGTTGAGCGGAATTGGATGATAGCTAGAAATTATATACCTGCCACCAAACTGATTCAACTATCCGAGAAAACATCCATGATTCAACTTTCTCCAAGGCAGTTATGAAGGTTCTTGTCTCCTGCCAATCTTCAGGGAACTGAAGAAAGCCACCAGCTAGTTTATTAGCTGAACCACCCTTCCATTTCAGAGTGGTAAGTTTTCCTTCATTTGAATCATTCCTCTTGGCACTGCCATTGGACTCGGCTAACTTTGCTTGTGGATTTTGGTAATGTGAACTACCAAATGCCTGAGATATGATCTCCCTCAGAACAACAGTGTTTGACAACCAGAATGTTAACCTTGAAAAACAGAACACTATGTATCAGTCTATAACAGCTCAGAGTGACAATTTAAGCACAATTTCCAGTTAAGAGACTTGCCTTGGAACGTCATTCCCACATGACTTGGCAATCAACACAAGTCCTGATATAGTATTTTTAGCAATTGTAGCCCGTTTATTTTGAGTCCAATGCTTACAAGCATGAATGTAAAGTCTAGAAAGACGACGAGCAGGTGTGTGCACCTTATGTGCTGAGCTACCATGTTCTGATACAACAGAATACAGTGATATTTCAAGCGCAGCAACTTCTCTGAGCTCCTCTTCAAGTTTCTCAATTTTCATTTCCAAGTCTTCAATCCGCTGATTTAAGACTGCCTCATCCTCTGGTTCCCCATTTTCATCTGCATCAATTATTTCATTATCATTTATGACACTTTTAGTGCCATTTGAGGCCTGATCCAAAACATTTGTATCTTTTACTTCTTCAACTGGCTTATCAACAACTCCTTCAGAAGGTTCTGATGAAGGTTCAGGAGGGTCCTTATTGTCTTGGGAATTTATTTCAGAACCTAAATCACTAACTCTATAGAACTCTTTCTTTGATTTTGAATGTTTATTAAGAGTATTATTCAATGGTTTACCTTCAGATTTACTACCTTCATGATCAGATTTCCCTGTAGATCCATCCAAGCCATTCTTACTGGCAACACTTTTGGGGACTCTAACAAGTCTTTCTACTTTCTCATCCTCAGCTACAACTGAATCCGCATGAGATGATACTGAATCTATTATTGTATCAGAATCTGATTCCTCTTCTCTTCCATTCTTAGATTCTTTTTCCAAATCAGTAGAATGGTCATCTAAGATCTCATCTTTATTCAGTTTATCAATCATGGCACTGGCTTTCGAACCTTGAGGTGCCTCCTCAAACCTGTTGACATCATCCAGATAATGTATGACCATGTTTTCATAAACTTCAGAGGGCTCCGAGCCCGTGTTGGAATCACTTACTAAGACACTAGAGTCCGGTTTAGCTGGAAATGCTTTAGTTTCACTTCTATTTCCATTCAATGTTTGGTGTGGCTTGCGGTCTCTCCTCTCAGTTTTTCCGGGGCGTTTTGCTTGCCTATTGTTTGAGGCTCTCTTCTTGTCAATCTCTTTCATAACTAAGGCGTTTGACGTCAAACTCTATCAAACCAACGAGCGAGCTGCTTTAAAACAGTAAGAATAGCAACTAAAGACTCATTTATGAAAATTTACAAGTTGGGTTCACGCCGTATGCATCGAAAATAGGATTCGTCCACTTACCAATTAGAATGAACTGCTTGTAGCGTTTTCCACTCTAAATCAACTATCCGAGAAACAAGTCTGTAAAGGATACAGAAGAATTGTCCATTTGGACGTTAGCAACACGAAGTCAAACTCTAATCACCAGGGGATCAGTGAACAATTATCACTTCTGCCGGAATTGGCCAGAAGCAATTGAAAAAAAGAGAATGATCATAATCATCGCAAGTACATCCGATATATCTACGCTTTTGAGAATCAAGACTCAACAGTTTCGGAGAAAGTGCGACCATGACTCAAATTAAACCAACAAGTACAAAGATCTCCCACCGCAACAAACATTAAGAAACTTTAGTAATATCCAATTTCACATGGCTTATAAAAACGGAGACGCGTTGGCTTTGCCCCATTCTTTGAAAGCACTAAAAGCAGATGTACACTTGCAATTCAAAAGAAATGCATTCAAGGCTTAGAAGTAGATAGTAAAACTTGAACTGAAACTTCAAACTCTAGAAAACATCACAAACAACACCAAAGAAAGCCAAAAGATTCGGGCAACAAGACGATACGCATGAGAAAAACGTTAAGAACCTGAAACTTTCCATCTCAAGCGGAGCACCATAAGAGACCGGGAAACCGAGTCAGATCAAAGAAACAAGAGAACTGAACAAAATCAATGACTGCAGAGAGATCTAAAGACCACATCAGGTGAAAGCAGATAATCAGTGTTACGTACGCTTTGATTAGTCAATTCACGGGTGTCGCTGTTTACAAGAATTATATCCGTACGTTACACATTTACACTCAGGCAGATGGAGATAAGGACAGAGAAAGAGAGAAGCAAACGACAATACAGGTACCCGAGAAACGACATTGTAAAAGGGGAAGGTAAAAGGAGACTAACCGCAGCTTTAGAGCTCTGCTTCCAAAGAAAAGCTTCTAGCTTTTGGTTCTTCCAAGCAACAACACTTACTTCGGGATTAGCGCTCCTTTCTATATCTCTCTTACGTTCATGGGGTTGCTTAGTAGTACTCCCGTTCTTCTGCTTAATTAAGACAAGTGCGATCAGTCAGTGTAAGAGAGTGCCGGGAACATGGGATTTTAAAAGCCTGCGTGTTTTTATTTTTAGTTGGACAATGTTACCGGAGATTGGTGTCGGTGGCGGAGACAGTTACCGGTAATCACCGGTGACAATGTTGGTTGAGTGCATTTACTGCACTGTCGTTGTCCTTTCATTCGCGTCAAAAACAATAATAGGAGTGTAAGGATTGGATGGGATTGGATGGGATGGGCCCCAATCAGATCAGATCCAGAGGAGCAACGTAGCCGTGTGATGTGATGTGATGACGTTAGCCAGATTCGCGTTTCGACATCCTAACTTTGACGATCATATCTTCTCTTTTAGTAACGATAGGTTCATTACAAGTAAATATACAGATGAGATTTAATAAATTATAATTAAAATAAGATAATTAAAATAAAAAATTTAATATGCTAACTTCCAATTCATTATCACCTTAATCAGATATAGGATGGTTATTTCTGTTTTCATGTACCAATTATTTAATGAAGGAATGGATGAAAAAAAACATTGGGTGATATACGGAAACAAACAGAAGCAAGCGCACGTTAATTGATCTGTACTCAACCACCTCTCAAATCTTTCTACTACTGCTGCCTAATTGTAATTAGCTGTATGATATTTTCATAATAATTTTGAAAGTTATTCCACTTGCTGCAAAAAAAACTTAATTACAATTTAAAATTTAAAGAACTGTTTAATTTTACTTTTATTTTCTATTAAAATGTTTACTTTTATTTTATTTTTAAATAAAACAAAAATATTAATGTCAATATTTATATTTTATTTTTCATAATAATTAAATATTTGATAAATTTTGAAATAAATTAATTTAGTAAATAATTAAGTAGATAATTTTATTTTATTTCCTTTATAATATTTATTATTGAAAATTTGTTATGATTTATTCAAATAAATAATGTAATAAGTAAAAATTATTTATAAATTTATATTCGTTTTATTATATATTTTATTTTAAAACATATTTACTAAATTTTAAATTTTTTTAAAGCAATTATAAAAATAAATTAAATTAAATCATTAAAGTATATTAATTATAATTCTTATTATAAATTAACATTAAATAATTAAATAATATATCTAATTGATGGTAAATCAATTTATGATAAAAAATAAAAAATAAAAAATAAAATCAAATTTTATGATTTTCATAAGTTATGAAAATTACAATAAAGTAGAACTAAAATTTTAAATTTAAAACTTAAACAAATAAGTTTTTATTAGATTTAGAAACTAAAATTAAAGTGGAAACAAAAAGACCTTTATTATTATTTTGGGCTCCATAGTCAATCAATTGATTGTAGTTTTGTAGCATAATTATTTAGAAACTAAAACTAAAGTGGAAACAAAAAGACCTTTATTATTATTTTGGGCTCCATAGTCAATCAATTGATTGTAGTTTTGCAGCATAATTATTTAATGATATTTTTTCATATATATATTTGTTTAATTAACTAATATATAAGATAAAGTTTATATAATAAATATACATTATAAACAACATTATGATAAAATTATAATTATGATATTTATATTACATTTATATATTATCCCTAACTTATTTTTAATTATTAATCTATTGAGACTAGACATTAATAGCACATTTAAAAAAAAACTAGCAGAGTTCTTTCTTACGAAGGATGTAATTGGTCCTACACACTAAAGTATAAAGATACTTTTTTTAAAGGAAAAATGATTGTGCTCAGCGCATGTTATTAAGATCCATAGTTAAAACATCATACAGAAAAGAACGAGGGCATACCCCCCATTCTAAATCAGGCATAGAATTAACTGCCCTAGTTATCGTATGAGCATCTTGATTCGCTAGTTTTCTAACAAACGCATATAAGGTAAACGAAAGCTCATTAATTAGAGTTTTACAATCTGAATAATCATTGAAAAGTATGAAGAAAATGTAAGCGTAGATTGCAGAAACTGAGTAACGACCTGACAATCCGTCTCCACACAAATTGGGAAGAAAGATAAGGTTTTGATCCAATTCAAAGCTTCCCGAAAACAAAAGGCTTCTCCTACTTGTGGATCTCTCCAACCTGGTAGCGTCATGACTTTCCCAGCACAATTGTCCCCCTGAGAATTTTGGATTATCATGTCAATGCCATAAAAACCTTCTCCAATAAAGCCACATCAATATTACATTTAAATTAAAATGTTGGTTTAGTGGTATATGAGCAGCATTGGATTCCTTTGATGCCTTCCATTCAGAAAGGGTTGTTCGTGCCCGACTTATAATAGACTGATGTGAATGAATACGCGATGTCTACACAATTTCGTTACTATTCATCCATAAACTCCAGATTATCATAAAAATCTCCTCCTGTTGGGAATGCGGAAAAGATGAGACCACACTCGTAAGCCATTCATGTAAAGACAAGATAGTGTTTCAGCCCACTGTAGATAGAAGCCACACAGACTGGGCAAAGTCCCAGTAATAAAATACATGTTGTGTAGTTTCCATAATCTTACCACAAATAGGACAGGTGTCATCCATATCCATATGTCTTCTTCTTAAGGTTACTCTGCATGGAAGTATATTACGTAAAATTCTCCACATAAGAATCTGTACTTAAATAAAAGTGTGAGTATTTGTTAAAAAATAAATTTACTAAATTTTGGAGATATGGTTAACTTATCTTATATTTAGGTTAAGAGTGTTTAGCAATATGGCGGTCTAAACCTAAGACTAGAATAGGGGTTTATTTGTTTGGTTATAAAGTTATGTATTAAAAGTTAAATAAAGTTGTTCCAAGTATGGAGTACCGTGTTTCTAACTTGAATAATGAATTTTTAAATAGTTTTAAATTATCATTCAATTACAAAGCAAATCAATTATTTGATTAAGATTAATAATTAGATTGATTCCTAGTGAAAGCATTAAAAAAGTTGTTTCCTAGAATTAGAATTAATTATATTTCAATTAGATTAAAATTAATTAATTAAACACCTTTACATTTAAGAAATTTTTTTCTTAGCTTAATTAGGAAAAGTGCTTAATTAATTAAACACCTTTATATTTAAGAAAAAATTTTCTTAGCTTAATTAGGAAAAGTGCCTCTTTATCAAAGTTATTTATTTTAATTTGATTGAGATAGGTTAAATTTATTATTTTTTTACAGATTTATTATTATATTTTATTTAGAAATTATTTATTTATTAATTTATAATACATTTCTTGACTTATTGTAAAATATATTTTTCTTCATTAAATTTGGAAATATTTTCCTAATTAGTTTAGGAGTGATTTTCTAATTAATTAACAAACTAATATCTAAATAAATAATGAAAGGACTTTCTTAATTAATTTTAAAATATTTTATTTAATTTTGAAAGTGGTTTTCTTTAATATTAAAAATATTTTTCTAATTAAAGAAAAGTTATTTCTAAATGGATTATTAAATGATTTTCTAATTAGAACATAATGTTTACATATTAAGTTTTGATATTTTTTTTAAAATTATAATAAGTGGGAAGAATAATTTATTGACTTTTTAACTAAATTGTATTTAAAAAGTCAAAATAATAAAAAAAAATGGCTTGCAATTTGACATTAAAAATTATTTTGAAATTAAATTAAATTTTTATTTGGAATAAGAATTTAGCTAGGAATCAATGGATTTAATTTAATTTAGTTAAATTATCCAAAGAGTTGGAAATATTATTTTATATTATGAAGATTAATAACTAAAACCAAATAAGGCTTGATGCTTTATGCATATAATTTGAATATATTTGTATAATAAATTACATGTTTATATCTTTGTTTGATGTATTATATGGCATACTAGATTACATGTTTAAATGAATGACATTTTACATGTAATATATGTTTAACGAGACTATTTGAAATTAAATATGTCATTAAATTATTAAGTAAATATTTAGAACATGATTATCTTTCATCTTTTAAGAATAAACCAAAGTTTTATTTATTGTTATGCTTGTTGAGCAAACTTAAGGTTGCTTTAACCAGAATATTATTATTTAGTCATACAACAATAGGTTTTACTTAATTAAATTTGTATGATTTAGATAAGCAAACACATGATCATATGAATTTAGAAGTAGTATTATGAATAACAAATAAAAAATATTTTAATAAGAGTTTTAAGGCCCTAAACTTGAGCACCTGATCAATTCTCCTTTTGAAGTCCTTTAACCAATTCACAAATGATGAACTGGAAACATTAATAAGCCCAATTAGACTGTAAGGGATAGAGGAAGTGTTCTTTGAGTTCAATCCTATAAAATCCCTAGGTTCTAATGGCCAAAATGGCTTCTTCTATTAGATATCTTAGCTCTTTATAAAGAACACCATCTTTGAAGCTATCTTGGAATCTTTTTAGAAAGATAAGATGTTTAAAGAGATTAATAACACATTCTCTTTTCTGATCCTAAAAGTATCTAACCCTAGATCCTTAAATTAGTTTAGAACCATTTCCTATTGCAACTTTTTATACAAGAAGATCATTTTTAAAATTTTAGCTAACAAAACGAAGAAGGTCCTTTAAGTTATCATTAGTGAATCACAAGGAGCTTTTGTGGATGGAAGATTGAAAGGTGATAATATATTAGTAGCCCATGAGCTTTTTAAATGTCATTGTAGGAAAAAGAGTCCCAAAAACTATGTAACGTAGACTTCTTCAAAGCCTTTGGCACAATCAGTTGGGAATTTATCTTGAATCAACTAAAAAGCATTTGAATTCCTTGAGAAGTTTTGAACTTGGATAAAACTTTGCATTACCACTACTTCTTTCAATGTTCTAATCAATGTTGAACCAACACAATTATTCCAAAGAACAATAGGCTTGAGGCAAGTTAACCCCCTATCAATTTACCTCTTTATTTTATGTATGGAAACTCTAAATAGACTGATTAACAACATCAATGCTAATATGAACTTCAACTATCATAACAAATATAGAAACACAGTTTTGGTTTCTCTAGTTTTTATAGATGGTTTAATACTCTTCCCTAAAGGTCACGATGCCTCTATCATCATAATTATAGCCTCTCTAAAGGTGTTCATAATCAAACTTAGAAGTTAATAGAAGCAAAAGCCACTTGATTATCTAAGAAAGTGATTTAGCATAGGGTGGACTGGCTTTTGAACATCTGAAGTCTTCAAATAATGATCCTTCTTTTCAAGTACCTTGGACTTCCCATCTCTTTAAGAAAACTCCAATTCAGATTCTACCTCCCTCTAATTGAGAAGATACAAAGAAGATTGAGACATTGGTGCAATAGATTCTTTTCTAATGCATCTAGGGTACTCAAAGTCAAATTTATCTTAAACTTCATCTATGTGTATTGGTCTTCCCATTTCTTCTTATCTAAGGGATTAACAAAGGAAATGAAGTGAATCACACGTTAGTACACTGATAATCAAACAAACAAGAAGGGGGGTTGAATTGTGTAATCTTTTTCGTTAATCCCTTCTTAAAGAAAACTTGTTGATTAGAACACAAAGTTGTTCAGTTCAGAATTAATATCACTTTTGTTTGTACGCGTTTCTCTAA
>JAOTBA010000007.1:3381365-3398684 GCA_025629845.1 Erythroxylum squamatum | reverse complement strand
CATTAAGGTACAGATTGAAAATTTTCAAGAATTTACTTTAAGAAACGAGAATCATTCATAACTCCTTCACTGGTAAAGCTAACGTTATAGATGAACGTTGGCAAAATCTATTTAAGGTAAAATATTTCTTTACTTATTGATATATCCTATATTTATTTTTCTTATATACATATTTCATTATTGTAGGTGAGTCAAATGGTTTGCATATTTGCTAGGTGTATATTATACCATGTTTTGCTCAATGTTTAAGTGTGTTTTTAAGTATTTCTTAGATGATTATCATGTGTATAGGCTTAGAATTATGCTATTATTATTGTATGCATTCTGAGTGCTTGTTTGGGATAGAGAAAAAACTGGATCTTAATTTTATGTTTCATGAGGTGTTTGATGTGTTTCTCAGTGATGGAAACTAGGAAATTAAAGAATGAAAAAGATAGAGGCTGAATGAAGCAAGTCATGATTGCAACTCCTATTTCATGGTCATGACAGAAAGGAATTTCCAAAAGCACGATTGTGACACCTATTTCACGACCTTGATAACACTTTCTATGTGCGACCTTTTTCGTATTGTTTAGGGTTTGGTGCTATTTTTGGAACCTAATGAAGTGAGAAAATCCTAGAAACAACCCTAGGACCCTAAAATACTATTTAAGAATGTGAAAGGCAGAAAAATCTAGCAGCCAATGAATCAAAGTGGATCAAAGTGGGAGATCAAGAATAACATTAGGAAATTCTAGCTTTCCAGATCAATGACAAAATAGATTTTTCATTCTTTTTCCCTTGTGTCTTTTGTTATTGTTGATGTGTAATTGGATTTCTAAGATATTTATCATGTTCATGAAGTTATATATTTCATATTAGGGTTTATTTTGAATCTATTTTGTGACTTTGATTATTATTGATTAAATACAGATTCTAGTGTTGGTGATAATTTTGCATGCTTATACTTGACAACAAATAAAGAGAGTGAGTCAAAAGTAATTAGATTAGATTGTTCAATGAGAGTTGGCAGTTTAATAAGTCCTATAATTATCAAATTAACAATCATTCGAAGAGCAATATTGTGTGAGAAATTAATTATCTAATAGATAGGTTCATATTTAACTGAAAATGTTAGGGAAAGTTTTATGAATTGAGAGGTTGCAAATCTATAATTTTCATATTCAATTAAGGTTAGTTGATTAGGTCTTGAGAGAGTGTAGTCAATACCTTAGGAAATATAGGATCAAACACTTAATTAATTCAACAATAGCTAAGGAAACAAAATAAGGAAAGAATAAGTCCTAAGCATTCAACCTTGATCAACCCATAATCTTATCAGCAGCTCACCTATCAGTTATTTATTTGTTTTGTTTTATAAGTTTTTTTAATTTCTATTATTTAATTTTATTCAAATCAAAATAAGGAAAGAATAAGTCCTAAGCATTCAACCTTGATCAACCCCTAATCTTATTGGCATCTCACCTATTTCTATTATTTAATTTTATTCAAATCAATTTTGTGTTATCTTAGACAAAGTTAGGTTCAAATTGTTAGTTGTTGCATAATCCTCATGGGAACAATACCTTTCAATACTACAATATACGATCCGTATGCTTGCTGGTATTGATAGTTTTATTAGATATAAAACTTACTCAACAAGTTTTTGGCACCGTTGCCTAGGAATTTAGCATTAGGTTGATTTGAATTCCTTTGATTTAAGGAATTGTTACCCTTTCTTATGTGATTGTGCTATCTAATCCTAAGAAATTAAAAAAATAAGAAAAGGAAAGTTTGGACGCAAATTAGAAGCCACATCAATTTAGACACCACAAGGTAAGAAAGAGGAATTTAAAGAGTTAAATGCTAAGAAAAGATAAAAAGAACGTTTGCGGAGGAAATACATCATAGAGAGCAAAGGACCCTTATAGACTTCATGAGGCCAGGGTTCAACTCATATGATCAAGGAATTATACAACCACCATTGCAAGCAAAACATGATTTGTTTGAAGAGATGGCAAACAATAGTTGTCTTTGAAAATCAAAACAAAGTAGACAACTGTCAACCTTCCAGGATCCAAAAAGAATGATTGCTATAAATTCAGTGACAACATTGCAGGTTAAGATCGACATCCACACCAAGCGATTGAACACCCTAACAGCACCACTTTCTCTCCATTTAAAGCAATTCAACATGGATATGACCTTTGCGGATAAGAGAGTCATATCACAGCTAATTGCTTCCTAGTAGCAAACAACAATGTGCAGTAATACAACTTCAATGGAGGACAATTTGGTCAGGGAAATAATCATCCTTACTTGAACACATACAATTTAGGGTAACAAAACTGTTTAGATTTCTTTTGGTTTAACAATGTAGGGACTCAAGCTTATGTATAAGACGAGTCCAGTTCATGGGATTTAAAATTGGACAAGCTTATGTACAAGCTCACGAGTCTATAAGGGAAATTCAAGCAAGTAACAGAAGATCATGCCTCTTCTATTCACCACCTCGAAATTTAAATGGGATAGCTTGCCAATGAATTCTCTACGAGAAATGTGGGAAGCCTTTTGAACAACATGGGAGCAACTTCAAAAGAGCAATTTAAGGTTATCACACTTAGGAGTGGGAAAGAGCTAGAAGAACCAACGGAAAAAAAAGCTGAACCCCACCTTGCAGAGGACTAAGAGAAGCAAAAGAAAGATGAATAAAAGAATAAGGACTCTCCCTATGTTTCCTCTTTGCCTTACCCATTAAAAATACCATTCCCACAAAGACTTTAGAAGAATAAATTGGATATACAATTTTCAACATTTGTGGATAATCTGAAGCAATTGCAAATTACAACTGCCTTTTGTGGAAGCTATGAAGAGCACACCCACGTATGCAAAGTTTCTCAAAGAAATATTATCAAGCAAGCAAACATGGGATAACAATCCAACGGTAGCTATGACGAAAAGTTGCAGCTCCTTAATTACCAATCACTTACCCTCACAATTAATAGATCCAGGGAGTTTTACTATACCCTATGCAGTTGGTAATTTAGAGCTTTCTAAATGTTTATGTGACTAAGGCGTAAGTATGAACCTTATGCCTTAGTCAAATTTTAGAAAATTGGAGCTAAGAGATGTAAAACCAACTTCTATGCTTATTCAATTGGCGGATCAATCAACAAAGAATCCGTTTGGCGTGGTGGAGGATATGCTTGTAAAAGTGGACAAGTTTATCATTTTTATGGATTTCATTGTGTTAGACTTTGAAAAGGATCGAAGCTGTCCACTAATTCTTGATATACCATTTTTGAACATTGGAAGTGCTTTGGTAGATGTTGATGAAGACAACCTCATCCTTTGGATTGGTGATGAACAAGTGAAATTCAATATGAATAGTATTAGAGAATACAAAGGAGGGCAATTCGTTCAGGAGAATTACTGTAGTAGAATCTTTAAAGGAAGAAGAAGAGAACGAGGAACAGAGGAAAAAGGACATAGAGCTTAAAGAAGATACGAAAGTCTTTGTTCAAGAAGTGGATGAAGAAGAGGAGATGAGGGTGATTGCAAAAGAAGAGCAATTTACCTTCTTAAAGGACAAACTATTGGATTTAATCGAAGATTCAAGGAGTTTTGTTATTTCCTATTTTATTGACAGTTTGTTACTTAAAAAGGCATTACTGAACTTACTTGGAATTCTTAATTTGATTAATTTTGTCTTTCTAATTATATTGCAACATTTAGCTTATTTATAGGCTACTAAACTCAAATTGGGTAACACAGGAGAAAGCAAGCCAGTCATCATAGATCCTGGTTGAACATAAACGTGAAGAGTATGTTAAGCTAATGATATGAAAAAAGCGTCACTTGGAAGGCAACATAAGAATTAGGATAAGTTTTATTTTTATTTTATTGTATTGATATTTTGTTATTTTTATTTTTATGTTTATTTTATAGGGAGTAAATTCGAATTTCATTACCAGAAGTATCTCTAAGTTCTAACTTCAACACCGTTGAAACATCATAAGTTTTCTTGCTCTAACTTTTTCTTTGTTGGTATTTATCTTTTTTTTTTGTATTGTTTGTTTTCCATATTGAAGACAATGTGTTGTTTAGGTGTAGGGATGCATATGCAATTAGATATCATATGTTTGTGAATTTTGCATTTGTATATAGCAATTGTGCTTGAAATTTACAATTGTATAGTTTTTTTCATTAGGTTGACATAGTGTAAACATTTCATTGCATATGTGTGTGAATGTGTTAATGACAAGAATTGAATGGAATTAGTTTAGCTTTGAACATGGCCATTTAAATTGTAAAGGTATAGTAACGTTTGAACTTTATGTTTTAAGTGTTTCCGGAATGAATATGTATACTGATTAGGATATGACACCTACGCTTTCATCTTAGGAAATTTGTTTTTATACATTTATAATTATAGTTAATTGAATTAGTTAGCATTATTGGTACACTTTCATTAGAGTGATTGACTAAAAAGAAATGAGATAGGCTAAAAACACAAAAAAAGTGTGTTAAATAAATAACCATTATGCTATCCCTTTTTTTAAGAAAATTGGGTTAAGAATAGAGTTAATAGCCAATTAAGAGCTGTGATATAACTGAGTAACTGGGACCATTCACGACAAAATTTTTGTCTTCACATTAATTGCCTATGAACATGGTATGAGACATGTCGTGTCACAGACCATATGGAGATAAAAAGATTTATGTTGTAAGCCACAAGCATGCTAGAGATCATGTCTCTCCACCCTATAAAATAGGACGATCTATAGTATGGACCATGGACCACAGTTGTAGCCCAAACCGTGTCTCGAAGTATTAAAGTGTATTCAAAGTGAAAAAAACTCCAATTTTTGAAAGAGTTTTTGAGACTTTACACATCTTGAATATCATTTTCTCTCTAAATATTAGGATTAACCATGAAGAGGTTCACAAACTCTCGAGAGATCAATTTAAAGCTTCTTTTCATTAGAGAATCAAGATTTGAATTTAGCTTGATAAACTAAGCCATCGACAACATCAAAATTTTCATCTAAATCTAAGCCATGCGGGTGGCCTTGATGTTAATAATCTGCCGCATTGCTATTTCCAAAACCACCTCCTAATGCATATGAAATGTAACAATGCCACCTCCTTCACAAGCTTTTTAGTGCTGATTCAAAGGTCTGTACCAGTTTCTTGCCACAAGCAAACATTTCAGCATCTCAACATACCACAAACCACGACTTTGCTTTTTATCTGGACAATTACCATCTCTCACCACATTAACCAAACTTCAAGCTCAAATCATGCATGTACTTTTCCCACTATTGCCTACTGGCAAAATTTAATAAGCTAAGTTGTTTCCTCACATATTATGATTGTAACCGACTTGCAAAGATACAAAGAACAACATATACTGATCAAAAACATATACAAAAGATTTAAAAGTATTGTGGTAACTCGACCGCAACAAGGTGTGCAATTCCCGTATTTCAAATAACCGAATGCATATTGTAATTTAGGTAATAAATGATCAAAGCCAACAGTTTGAAAATATTTTCAGGCACAAGTGCATTATATATATCGAGGCAGCTACATCTGTTTCCACCTCATACAAGAGTGATACACCATAGCATCCAACACAGAGTGCATGTAGAAAGAAGCAGCAGCAACCCAACTGTTTGTGACAGGCCACTGACAGGATACGAAACATCTTAAATGTCACAATACTGAAGCCAACACTAACCAACTTGGTTATCAATGAGCTATCATAAAATCCCATATCCCAATACTCCCAGAAATATGTGGATACAATACAATACAACCTAAATTAAGCTTGAAATTAACGTAAATACTAAATAGAGAAGTCAATGAAATGGGGCCAAGGCTCATGGTATCAGTCTGATGTCTTTTAGACATCATATGCTAAATGAAACTCCATCATGTCGTGAACTCGTGAATACATAAACAGTGCGAAACCAAAAAAAAAAAAACTCATGTTATCATCTAGACCCAGCATCAAAAGACACTCAATATATCATTAACTTCAATATCAGGTATTGTTATAACTCGTAATGGCAACACAAGACGTAAGATGAAAAGGATCCAAATCTCCGGTATTCGTGAAAATTTTGCGTCTTTATTTCTTACTCGGAACTAATAAACACTATCAACAAAGAAAGCCAGACAAAAGGTGGGCACCCAATTGAAAGGAGAATTCAGAGAAGCTTTCGACACTAAGCATAGTCAGATCACTCGGAGTCGGCCGAACCGGAGAGACCCAATTTCTCCGTCTTGAGTCGTTGGAGGGCTTTCTCGTGCGCCCAGGTCTCGATGGTGAGGTCAGGCTTGGCGTTGAGACCAACACCCAAAATCACTATGGTGAGAAAGCTGGTAATATAGCAAGGAAGCTCCCAATCCTCCCATTTACGCGATTCACCAGGTGGCGGAGGAGTCCTGTTGAAGAGGTATCCCTTTGGCCGATCCTCGTGCCCTGGGCTTGACCACCGACTGGGTCCTCCGGCGGCACCGCCTCGGGCTCGAAGGGAAGACAGTAGGCGCTGGCGGAGCATGTTGGACGCCGGCATGGGCATTGATTTTTGGAGATAGTAAAATGATCAATTAGGGGGGAGTGGACTTGTGAGATCGGACGGACCGTAGCAACGTGCAGTCGTTGCATTATAAGTAAGGTTAATTTAAATTTTTAAAAATGACTGCTCTTTGAGATTCGAAATGTTGCATTTGGAGCTTCATTCTTATTTGTATTATAATAGTAATTTTGGTTATGCATTATTAACTTTTTGTGTAATTATTAGTAAATTAAGAGGATATTTAGTTCCACTTCTATTCTATTTTTCTGTTGTAATTTTTAATTTTAATTTTTAGTTTTTATTTTTTCTAAATAAAAACTTAAACTTGTTTAGCTGTTAATATTAAAGTAATTATATTTTTATTATTAATGATAATTATATATGAGATAAAATTTAAAAATAAATTATTTTTAATTAATTAAATTTATTTTAATCTCTTATATAATATTTATCAATACATTATTAATAAAATTATTTTATTTTTAATTATATATTTTAAATATATTTTAATTATTTAATCAAATTTTATTTGAAATTTATATATTTTTAAGTTATTTTAAATTTAATTATATTTATTAATAATTATTTAATTAGAAAAATTAAATAAATTATTAAATTAAATTAAATTTTTATTAATAATTAATTTAAATAATTAAATATATAATATTAAATTAAACTATTCATAATTCTTATTAATAATTAATATATCAAATAATTAAATAATATATATTTAGTTGATAATAAACCAGATTATGAAAAGAATAAAAACAAAAAACAAAAAACAAAAATCATTTTTTGTGGTTTTATAAATTTTAAAAAACTGAAAGAAGCAGAAACCAAAATCTCAAACAAATAAGTTCTTTTTACTAAATTTGAAAACAAAAACAGAAACAATAAGCCCTAAACCAACTCTTTTCAATTCTTTTAGTTGATAGGAAAATAAGAACTTTCTGTCCACAAAAATTATATTGTTAATAGCAATGGGTCATGGCTGCGAAACTCAAGCGGTGGCCTCATTGCATGCTTCTTGACAACTTTCTCATGTGTTCATTCCTCAGCTAAATGCCTAAATTAGGGCCATAGTTTTTCTAATTTAATCAATTTAGGACCCAACATTGTCATCTGCTCATTTAAGGAATAAATGTTCCTGAGTATGCTCAATATTAAGCAAATTTGGACGGAAAATAGTATTTGTCATACACGCTCCTTTACTTTGTATAAAAAGTGTATTTGGAGAGCCAAGTGGATTTTAAAAGCCATGTAAAAAATATTCAAAAGTCATGTAAATTTTATTTTGATAGATTACCATCTCAATTTTTACAAAACCTTAATTTTACTTTAATCCCCAAATATTTTCCATGTCCGTCCTTGCCTCCTTCACACAATTTCACCGCCAATCACTCCAATCCCTCTCGCCGATCTGCCTTCTAGTCTTCGTTCAAAGGGTTGTCTTGCCTCCTTCACGCATCATCTCACTGATCCATCTTCTAATTTCTCTCTAGGAATTGCCAAGTACGTTTGATCTACTAATTTATTTTGCTCATTTGTGTATTAACCTTCAACCTAGATATGCTATACCTTAACGATATTGTCCCTAATGGGTTTTCCACGTATTAATTCCCCTTAAGTAAGATTTGTGATGGACCTGACATCCTCCTTCAATTTTGTAGCCATGATCTCTAAAATTACTTTATGTACTGTGTGCATAAGAAATAAGGAGAAAACCATTTATAGAATCTGGATATTTAGTTTTAGGGATAAAGAAAATGTGCATTGTATTCCTTCATATTTGTAGTTGCATAGGATTCTAGCACTGTCTACACTAGTAGTTTCCGAGTAATATGCGCAGTAGATTGAAAGAAATGGGCTTTAAACCCATCTGGAACAGGAGAGTTATTTGGGTTCAATCTAAATAATGCTCCTTTTACCTCCTTTTTAGTGAAAGGACTGGTGAGCTTCAAATTGGGGCCATTGTCTTATACAACTTTAAATGACAGTCCCTAGCTATACTTCTAACTATCATGAGTTATCACAATCTGTTGTAGTTTGTAGTTTTAAGATCCACCTTGGAGCTCTAGCAAGTAGACTACAAGAAAAGTTATCCTCCTTTCAACTTAAATTGTTAACTTGTTAACCTTTAATAATAAGTTACTATATGTATAGGATGCTCTCTTATACTCCTATCGACTAATCTAAGTTTTCAACCTTTGAATCAAGTCATCTCCTCTCTATTTTTCCTTTATCTCCTAAAGCACATTAGTTGCACCTGTGATACTGAAAAAGATAAATAACTTATAATCTATCATGCGAGATAACTATTATTTGATGGCCATCCCCAATGGTAAAAATTCTTTGTTACAAAATAATAAATACTTGTAGTAATATGAAAGCATTTTGCTAACATATTCTATTAGGTGGCACTCTTGTACAATTATTACACCTATTCCTTAACCATACACATCCACTTCTAAGATAAATAGTTCACTATACTGTTCATATCTCTTATGATGATTCTAATTGTATTTAATGTTCCATATATACCTCTTAAACCATATGTTTACAATGAATTAGTTGCTTGATGGAATTATTATGAATATGTTAAGCATTATATGTTGTGCTTCAATTTCTCACTTTGACTTTAAGGTTTCTTTTCACCACTCTGACTTTGTCTCTTTCTTTTCCTAGGGTTGGTCATTATAGTTTGGCAGAATGGCATTTGATGAGGTAGTTATGAGATTTCACCATGCGGGATGTTTCGTTAATGCAGCTAATAATCTTAGGTATGAGGGTGGTTTTGTAGATGAAATTGAATTTGATCCTGACTTATTCAGTTACTTTGAACTATTTGATGTATGTAAGAAAAGTGGGTATAACAATGTGAAAAAGATTTTTTTATCTTATTCTTAGTTTTAAATTGTCTAATGGTTTGAGGGTTGTAAAAGATGATGCTAGTGTGTTATATATGGTTAGTGAGATGATGGTTATAGGTGCTATTGATATTTATATTGAACATGGTGTAGATACCCTGTTGAAATGATTGAGGATGAACCTAATGAGCTTAATCAGGATAATGTTGTTGAAGATAATGGTGAGGATGTACATAACACTACTGCTCATATTGGAGAATGTGGAAATTTTAGATGATGTCTGGAATGTGGATGATGGATATGCTGGAGATTATGCAAATATGGAGGATGAAGATGATGAAGAGGATTGAAAGGAAGGAGATAAAGAAGATGAAAATGATGGAGATGAGGTAGGTTTTTTTTAATTCCTGAATATTATGACAGTAATGAATATGGGGAACTTGTTAGTGATATAGATGATATGGTAGATGATGCAACTAGGACGAAAAGAAAATACCATGTTTATGATGAAAATGCAACTAAGCCTTACATTTAATTAGGGATGATTTTTCTTAATCATTTGCAATTTAAGGTGCAGTTAGTTTGTTGCCCATTAAAATAAAGAGGGCTATCGTGTTTAGTAAAAATAAGCCCAAATTTGTCCAAGGTGAATGTAGGACAGAGAACTGCCTTTGGTATATATATAGAGCATTTGATAGAAAGCTTCAGTCCTTTCAAGTTAGGAAATTTATGGACACATATATGATTCTAATAAGGTTTATACAAATCCTATGATGAATATTAGCATCTTATCTAACTTGTTGATGGACAAACTTAAAAGGGAACCATTTTTGAAGAATAAGGATATCAAATTTTATGTTAAGGATTGTTTTGGTGTTGAAGTATCTATGAGTATGATGAGAAGAGAAAACAAAATTAGACATTATTGTAATCAACATTAAAGAGGAGTTTGGGAAGCTTTGGTCTTATACTGAAGTCATTAGGCAGACCAACCCAGGTAGCCCAGTTACAATGACAGTGTCTTGAACAATTCCAACATCTCCACCTGTTTTTAAAAGAATGCATATATGTTTAGAAGCTATTAAACATAGGTTTAGGCATGGGTGCAAAAATTATCTTGGCTTAGATGGATGTTGGTTGAAGACCATAACTAAGGGTAAACTTCTATGTGCTATGGAAAGAGATGTAAACAATCAAATGTTTCCTGTTGCTTGGGCTATGGTTGAAGATGAGACTCTTGTCACCTAGAAGTGGTTCATTGAAAGACTGCAAGAAGATTTACCTCACTCAAGCTCTGGAATTGGTTGGACTATAATGAGGGACCAACAAAAGGTAAAAGTTTCACATCAAATTTTCTTTTACTTTTATATTTCTACTATTTATATGCCTACTATGACTATGATTAAATAATTTGAAATATTTATGATTTTGCCTACTGAAATGGTTTTTTTTCCTTGTAGGGGCTTGATAGAGCCATTGCAAATTTGTGTCCAGATGTTGAGCACATATTTTATGCTCGACATGTTTATGTTAATTGGCAAGAAAGAGGACATAAGGGGGAAGAGATGAAGGATCACTTTTGGAAAATTGCAAAATCATGTATAATTGGCAAGAAAGAGGACATAAGGGGGAAGAGATGAAGGATCACTTTTGGAAAATTGCAAAATCATGTATAGTAAGGGAATTTGAAGAAAATCTGGAAAAGCTAAGAGCTAAGAAGGAAAAGGCAACATAAGATATTGAGAGCTATGCACTAATTCAGCAATGGTGCAGGGTATTCCAGAGGGAAGATTCTATGATTGAGCTGGTTGACAACAACTTATGTGAGGCATTCAATAAGACTCTTCTTGATGCAAGAAAATTGTCAATTTTAGGGTTGTTTGAGCACATTAGAAGAGAAATGATGAAAATAATTGTGAGAAAAAGAAAAGAGGCTAAGTAGAAAGGAAATTTTGGGCTAAGAATATGGAAAGCTATTGATAAGAGTGCCAACATTGCTCAGTACATCACAATGGAGAAGGAGGGTATGAGATTGGTCATGGTGAGGACAGATATGTGGTGAGGCTTCAGGACAAAAGTTGCTCTTACAAGAGATATACCCTCTCTAGCATTCCTTGTGCACATGCCATATGTGCTATCAGAGACAAGAGAGTTAATATTGAAGAGTACACTTCAAGTTGGTTATGGAAGAGTTAATATGTCAAAAAATATGGGAAGGTTATTCAACCAATGCCTAGTATGAAGGACTCACCCATTATCAATGAAGGAACTTTTAGGCCACCATAATTCAAACAAGGACCTGGTAAGCCCAAAACAACTAGAAAAAAAGGGCGCGCCGATGAGCCTCAAAAGACTACAAAAGGTACCAAAAGGAAAAATGTTGACCACATGTCTAGGAGGGGCATGATCATCACATGCAACCACTGCTATAAAGGAGGACACAAAAAATAGGTTGTCCTTGGAAGGACAGAGCGGTAATTTCTATATTGTTTTGTCTTCTCTTTGGTACAGCTAAGATTCTTATTGTAGTGGAAATTTGATAGTAATTTTATCTTTTTTGCTATTATCAACATCATGTTCCAACCCAGTTTACCGAAAGTAGCCAACTCATTTTGATATGGAGTAAAACACAACCAATTCACAATCAACCCAAGAAAACATCTCAATAGATGAAACCAACACAAATATCCTATTAAATGCCTATGCATCTACATATAACAATGCTAAAAGGGGAAAGAAAGGGGAGAAAATGCCTCTGCCTCTGCCTATGCCTCTGCCTTTACACTGCAACTATACTAGTTCCAGAACTGCTATAGGTATTGCCTACACCGCAACTAATGCTCATATATGTGGAAGTGTATATGCAACAACCTTAGTTGTTCTCCCAACACTTGAAGGTGCTTCAAGAACAAAAAATATTTCTACATCTTCAAAGGACACCATGAAAAGGAAAAGAGGGCCTGGCTATGGTGTTACAAATGATGAAAGCAGAATGAAGATGTTTTGTGTTGGCAGTTCTAGCCCAAATTCTTAATCAAAAATTTTAGGAAAAAGGCTTGTCACATGCTCTTCTCTTAAACATGAAGCAAATAGCAAGTTCAAGAAATTGATGGAAGAGATAAGGATATACACAAATCTAACGACAGGGTTGCAGATGCTAAATGTAAGTGATACAATTGTAAAATTTTAATGTTTAGCTCATCTTTCCAAACATTAATTAAGTGATACTACTGAAGTTAATAATGTTTGCATTTTATATACAGCTTGGAAGTTGAACTCAAAGACTAATAAACCCTGGGCATAAATCAAAAAAGAGCAAGCAAGCTGTTACTGGATATGTGAATCCAAGTCAAGAAAGTTAAACTGCATCTTCAAAGGGAAAGGAGAAAATGTAAACAAAATTGTGTTTGTTAATGTTTTGTGTAGTGAACAATGGATGATACTTTTATCCATCAATTTTGTGATATATGTGTACTAAATAATGGATGATAGGTTGGATATTTATTGAATGTTATTAATGTAAGGACCTTGTTAGCATTTACAAGTTATTATACGAATGAATGCATTGATAGGCAATTTTAGCCAGAATTGCTTTTTATTATCTTTTACTTTTACAGTTTTTTTTTTCAAGATCATGAATGCTAGATGATGAAATTGCATTTGGGATAGGGATATACACAAAACAACTTTGTGAGCTCAATTGCATATAGACATTAAATAAACTGAATATATGTTTTTATATAGCATGGTAGATCTATGAAGCAAGGAAAAAATAAGTAATTTTGCTAGGATCTAGATAACACCAAAAAAAATCACTTCTAATATTTAAAAATCAAAAGGATACACAACATGTACATTGTTAATTCAGTTACATTTAGACACTGTTCTAGTATATGAAACCATTTCTAGGTAAGGCTTTAAACATACAACTATTGCTTGAATTGCTTTCATTATTTAGGTTAACAGACATAAGCCAAACTAGTAACAAAAGCTTAAACAAGCTACAAATTTCCAACAGTTTGTTGAATGTCTTTCATTGCTACTCCTCATGGCATGTAACTCATTCTTCAACTTTAAATTTTCTGTAATAATTTCAGGTTTCTAAACATATACAACTTTTTCTCTTAACTCTACCACTTTAGCCTTCAATAGATTAGTTTAATGGTTTAACATCTTATCATATTTTTAAGCTTTAAAATAATATGTCTTATGCTTGGACAAAATCTTTGATCATGTTATTCATGAAATCCATATACATTTTCACTCTATAATGAAAAAAAAAAGAGCATTTCTTTAATGAAAAATATAAACATATTTTTATAAAACAACATCAAAATGTACTAAATTATTGAAAAAAGTAAAAAGCCATAAAACCTTCTTCTTGGATTTTCGTCAGTCCAAGAAGTCCATCTAGGTGCTTTCAAGTTATAGTAAGAATATTTAACCTCCCTATCATAGTCCCATTCAACTGGGTAACTTGAAGAAATCAACTTATGTGACCTCGAATCAAGGTTAGAATGTGTTCCTCTATTGTCAAAGATGAAAATTTTAAAAATTTCCAGTTAACCCTTCATTATAAACCAAAGAAAATAACAAACTGAATCCTCTAATCAACCTCATTACCTTGAAGAACTACAAATTGAGTTCATTCTCAACTATTTTGCAGCTATTGTTTTGAGATAAAGTCATAATGCTGTAATGCAAACCTTAAAGTCAAAATGAGAAAATGAAGCATAACACATGATGTGTAATAGATTCACATGGTTTAATTATTAAGTTAAAAGGAATCAAAAGAGTAAAAATAGAAGGGTGGATGAGTTATTACCAACTTTGGCCTTCAATGAGAATATAAGTACATCTATACCTTCCACTACTTATTCAAAATCCAATCATGAACTGAGTTACTACTCACTATCCACATCAGTAACACCAATATGCTCTCCAAACCAATAAACTCATATAATCAACAACCAGAATGTATATAATAACAAAACATTAATTTAAAATAAAATCAACAAAGTTTAAAGCTTTTTAAAATCTACAATTCAACCAAATAATCATCTACAACTATGAACTACCCTCTTGTGTGTATACATATACTTCCAGCTCCATAGGAGAGAATGTTTTCACCTTATTCATTAATCACTTATAACACTGAAACTAGATGCAGGCCTGTGCATGTTTCCTTTCTTTGAAATCAAAAGAAGCCAAAATTTAAACACCATAAAGAATGTGAAGTAGGATTATGGACTATGAAGATGAGGTTGTTGGTTATAAGATTGAAGAGTTGGCAACCTTCCCAAACGGCATCAAGCAATAATGACATCGTAGTTGGAAGTAATGAGTATCCATTTCTCTATGAAAAAAAATTTACACTAAAATTAATTAGGGTAATAAGAAATGTTGACTACTTAATATGATTACACTAAAATTAATTAAGTAAAGAACTTACAAGTTATAAGCTAAAACAAAACAAAAGATTCCAAGTTTAAGAAGCAAAAATGAAGTTTGAAGTTAGATGATGGAGAAAAGTAGAAATATCATCAACAAATTCTCCTCCTTCCTTTTACTCCTCTTCCTTCCCTTTTTTTTAACCTTACACCTTTGCTCTTTGCTCTTTGTTTTTTTCATAGGAAGATTCTTTGCTCTTTGTTCCTTCCCTTTCATTAGGACCATATATGGCTTTTGTAAGTCGTATCTCTAGAACTTTGTCTCCTCGCAAATGCATAGAATTCTTATTTCCTTTAGATTGGAAAAACTATCATGTTCTTCCTCTTCTTAAAAAGGTCATTTAGTCCAAGATTATATGAGATGATCTCACTAAGCCTATCTTAAGTTTGTTATCCTATTTATATTTGAGTGCAGTTGCCACTTTAGAAACATTGAAATTGGAAGCTACAAAATGGAGGTCCACCTTGATCAATTTCTTCTTAGTTAAAAGGCCAACAATTCCTATAATTCATAGATAAAAGGCAACAATTTGGTTTAAACATGGATTAGATTAACTATATATTAAAAAACTAAAGCTACTTTTTTTCATGTTCAAAAGTAAGTTAGGTATAAATAGATTTCTATAATAAAGTGCGTGTCATAATGTAAGTAAACCTTTCTTTTTAAGAAAATGCACTCGTACATTAAACTAGATAAAAGAGACTAAAAGATAGCTCCCCTAGGGTAATTTTCATAATATTCACTTAAAATATTACATGACTGAAGGAATCAACCATTTAGCCAAAATATTTGGGCATCCAATATACATGGATGAGATATCAACCTCACTAAAAAGGATTGACATGCATTACTATGTATTAAGGTTAAGATAACTCTTATATATAATCTCATTTGTTAGCAATAAAAAGGACACTAAGATATTTGAGAAGGTATCTAATGTCTCAAACTAGAGAATCTATAACTTATAGGATATTTTAATAAGGATTATTTAGGTATTTTGTTGAATAAGGAAAACACATCATGTGCTCATTAATTCTTAGGTCAATCTTTAATATTGTAGCTTAGCAAGAAATAAAATTTAGTAGTTTTGTTCATAACTAAGCTAAAATAAGTTGCATTATATAGTGGTTGTACTTAAAATGCTAATGCATATTCAATAACTTATGGATTTTCTAATTAAACTATTTTATAGCAATTTAGGGACTTTATAATTGAACTTTTCTTTAAACCCATAATATATGATAACATTGTGGTCCCATATTGTCATGTGTATTAAAAATCATATGTTTTAAATACTTAATTTAATGAATGGAGGATCAATAAAGAAATTATCAACTTCATTCTATTTACTATTTTTGGTCTTTAGATGGTGCAGAAGAGGAGGGTGAATTTTGTGTGTTTCCTTTTTCAACTATTTGAAAAACTAATGAATGATTTCCTACTCTAATAAATGATTATGAAAATTTCATTTAAAGCAATCATAAAACAAACATAGCTATAATAAATAGACTAAGAAAAGGGAGAACAAAATTTATTTATAATGGTTATACTAAACAATCTTTAGCCAACGTCCACTCCCCAAGTTACACTTAGCAATTCACCATCTTCTTTATTTAATGGGTGAAGAAAAACTTTTCGTACAATATCTTCATTGCTACGATTGAAGAGTAATCCTTTACAAATCTTGTTTAAGGTGAAGAATAACTCCCACAAAATACAGTTTATGTAATTTCTTCAATTGCAAAAAATTATATAACAATGCAAAAGTTGGCTTTCACATATACTTCCTTACATAAGTTACCATGCAAAAAATCATTGTTTATATCTAACTAGTTTAAAAACCAATTTTTAACTTTAGCTAGAACAAGTAAAATATGCAAGGCATTCATCTTAGTAACTGGGGAGAATGTATCAAAATAATTAACATTTACACAACATCTACTAGATGCTCTATAACTAGATGGATAGCCATTTTTTAAATAATATTTATCCATTATATAACTAGTAAAACCACTGTAAATACATATAGAGCTTTCTTACCAAAGTTCTTCTGAAAATCACCTCGTTGATCAAACCTAGATCCTCGATAGGTCATATTATAGATACTTACATACATAACTCTCTAGAAGCATTTGAAGAAGAAGATGCATAAGAATCTTTGAACTAAATAGCCTTTCCTTTAGTGGTATAAAGAGCATTAGATTCAATAACATCTTGATTATCAATTCCTAACTATCATTCGTGTTATAAGGCTTTAGAAAAAGCTTAATTTAAAGGGGATAGAGGATCCATCAATGTTATGAATACCGTACCGGGCTCGGTACCGGATTGAGCTCTGGAACGGAACTGTACTGGTACCGGTCGGTACCGGGTATCGTTTCGGGATATTTTTTAAATTTATAAAATAGTCCCTAAACTTTTTAAAAATTACAAAA
>JAOTBA010000007.1:3350418-3366467 GCA_025629845.1 Erythroxylum squamatum | reverse complement strand
AGTGCCATTGTGGGCAACAAGATTACAAGTCATGAACTATGTGTTATGTGGGTTTGTGGTGGTCCCCTAAGTTAAGTCAAGTGCACTTGTCTAAAGGCTTCTCCCGCCTGCCCGCTAGTGGCATGGAGCTCCCTCGCAGACTCCCATAAGTTCACGGCTACGCAAAACCATTATGTGGGATTGCGTTAGTACGTTCTGTTCACGGCTACACAGAACCCTTAGGGGAAATGTGTAGTACATTATGTTTTGGATCCACCCAAACCATTTCTGATGTGCTTATGTGTTTATGATTTTGTGAATAAGTTGAAAAATGCATAAATTGTGTTGTTTGAGATTTTGATTACATGGCAATAATTTTGAGAAACGTGTGTTTCATGATTTAATAAGGATTTTTATGACAATGGACTTTTTGAACGGTTTTGCTTGTTATTCTTTATAAACTTGTTACCCATGAGCTTTTAAAGCTCACCCCCTCTCTTTCCCCATCTTCAGGTGATGAGCAAGAGATCAAGTGAAAGAGAATCAAGGAATAAATCCGAATTTGCATGTTTTGTTGTGTTTTGGAATAGTTTATGTAAAACAATGGTTCAGATGTATCTCAAGAAATTATTGGGTTTTGTATCTTGTGTATATTGGATTTCGATATTGATGATGTATTGTGGCTTGAAAATGCCATTAAAGTTTGTAAAACTCTTATTTTTATGAGGTTAATGAAAAATGGACTTGTGTATGGGCATGAAATGTGAATTTGTATATGGATGACTATGATGAATGTTGAGCATGAATGGTTGGTATTTATGTGTATATAAATACACATCAGTGAGACATTATGGAAAAGAAACATAAGAATTTTGAATGATGAAATGTAGCTAAATGCGACAATTCAAATGAGCTAAGATTTAAGAATGGATGAAGAAAAGATGGAATTCAAATGGTTATAAAATGAGGTGGAGTTGGAATATGAATTAGTTAAGGATGAGCTTAAATTGGAATTAACATGAGTTATTGTTATATATATATATATAAGTGAGGCACTATGGAAAAGAAAGATAAAAATGTTATGAATGATGAGTGTTGGTTAAATATGAAGAGTAAAATGAATTGAAGTTGATGATTTAATGAATTCCAATTGGTAGTTGAATGGATAAGAATGTGTTGCTTTAGTTAAGGAAGTCAAGTTGAGATGAATTTCAAGTTTTCCATAAGGGTAAATTTTGTGTTCTGATTCAAGGGAAAGTCTGGAATGAGTTAGGTAGAATTAGACAAATTTGTCTTCTTGAAAGTTGTAGATGATCTTTCTATCTTTTCGACGCTATAAAGATTGTAATTTTTGGATATCGGAATGGAAAAATATGATTGTTACAAGCTATGATGTTGCATGGGATTGGTGCACAAGACAACTATGGTAATTGATGAGAGTGTGTGTTTGTGATGAGTAATTTGAGTTGAATTTTAGGAGTTTGATGCACCGAAATTGGTAATTCAATGTTTTAGGAGTGTTATTGCATTAGAAGTGAAATTGGTAAGATTATAAGTGAATATGATGTTAGATTGGATGTAGGAAGCATAGGAGAGGGTTTGGAGGGGTTTGGGAAATCCCCATGTCCGTTTACGGACTTTAGGTCCGTTTAACGGACCTTTATAGGTCAAAATGGACCCTTTGCATTGCCCATGTCCGTTTAACGGACCTTCTCGAGTGAAAAAGTGCAGTTTGGCCGATCTATGTCCGTTAAATGGACATACACGGGACAACTTTAGGAAATAGCAATTTTTGACCCTTTTTGAGGCAGAATCTGACTTTGTGGTCTTCATGAAAGTTTTAGATCTTGCAGTCTTCTTTCCAATGGTCCAAAAACGAAATCAATATGATATTTTTGGTGAACGTTATGACGATCGCACCAAGACATGTTACTGCATGATTGAGGACTTAAACATGTTGGATTCTTTTGGTCATAACTCCCTCATCCGACCTCCAAATGAAGTGATTCTTGAAGCAATGGATTCATAAGACATGTATCTATCTATCCATGAAAGCTTTTGGAGTTAAATTGAAAAAGTTTGATAGTAAGAAATTGAGGGGTCGGTTGGGAGAGCATGATTAGGGTTTGAACATGCTTAGGCTTTTTAAGCATATCTTGATTTATAAAGCTCCAATTAAGATGGTTCTTGATTCAAAACAAACTAGAGACTTAGAGCTATGATTTCTTTGAAGAAGTCAAATGGTAATTTTGATTTGAAGATTTCCAAATTCTGTTCACAAACAGAAGAAATGAGGTCAAGTATGGTGACTGATTTTGTATGGGCACGTCATTGAACGAATTGTGAGGAAATTTTTAGTATGTTATGAGAATGAAGGTGAACAGATGATGGCTAATTAAGGTTCTTGGAAATAACCCTTCAAGGTAATATGCACGCGTTCATGTTTTCGCAAGAGTTGGATTCCGGAATCAAGCGGGATCCAACAGAGTTGGTATCAGAGCAAGAAGTTGGGTTTCAGAAACGGGATCCAACAAATTGAGTGTTGTCTTGCAACTGAAGAAGTAAAAAAATGTGATTTGTGGGAGAGGAGAAGAAAATAATGAAAACAAAGAGAGGAGAAGAGAGTTTCGGTGGAGAAGAGAGAAAAGAAGAGAAAATAAGCTAGGTTTTTATTTTTCTTAGCCTTCAAGAGAGATTTTAAGGTGGGTCAAGAAGAGAAAAAGGTAGAGGAAGAGAAGAACTTCCATTAAAGCCAAGAAACTCTTCATTTGGTGAAGAATCAAGGTAAGATCATTTTGAATCTTTTGGATTTTTGGAAGGATTTTAGTTCATGGAGTTTAGAAAATTCATGAGTTTAAGTATTTTAGAATCAATTTTAGTGATATTGCATTGTGAGATTTTCAATTGGATTCCTATTAAATGAGGTTTTGCCATTGATGACAGAAATCAAGAAAGGCAAGAGGAGCAAGAGAAGAGGCATTTTGAGCAAGTCTTTAAGCAAGGAAATCAAGGTGAGTACATGTTTATAATAGAGTAAATAAGCCACAAATGTTTTTTTAATCAAGGAAGTGTAATGATTTCAATTGCATCATAAGTGTTACATTTATTGCTTTTGAATGATTTGAGAAATTGCAATATGTTGTTATATGAATTGTGTGATAATTTATGAAAAGACTTTGAAAGTGATTTTTGTTGAAAGATAACATGTTTATGAAATCATGTGTTCGGAAATGGTTTTCGAAATATCTCACGTTTATGAAAAATCAAGTTTCGAAAAAGTGTCATTTTAGACAACAAGTTTACAAGTTATGAAATACATGTTATGTGGGTTTTGGTTTGGTCTATTTTGTTGTCAAGTGCACTTCGACTAAAGGCTTCTCCCGCCTGCCCGCTAGTGGCATGGAGCTCCTTCAAGGATTCCCTCATGTTTACGACTACACAAAACCACTATGTGGGATTGTGTTAGTTCGTTCTGTTCGCGACTACACGGGACCATTATATGGGAATGTGTTAGTCTGTTCTGTTTATGAGCCTCCCAAAACCATTTTGTTATGCTTATGTGCTTATGATATGTGAACAAGTTTGACGCATTCATGTTTTCTAGTTTGTAAATTTGACTACATGATGAGAATTTTAGGAACAAGTGCTTTATGGATTTCAATAAGAGTTTTCTATGACAAGTGAATGTTTTCAAAGGTTTTGCTTATTTTTCCGTTATAAACTTGTTACCCACGAGCTTGTCAAGCTCACCCCCCCTTTCCGTTCCACCTTCAAGTGATTAGCTAGGAGATTAAGTGATCAAGAGCATAAGGGCTTTACCCCAAATTTGCATATTTTGGATTTTAAGTTATTTTGTAAAAACACAAGGCTTTGGTTTCATTTCAAGTATTACTCGTTTATGTATTTGTTGTTTTTTGGGATTTTGCAAACTGATGTAATGCGGCTTGGAATGCTAAACTCTTATCTTTTATTGTAAATGAAATATGAATTGTGTATGGATGATGTTGAGTTGGAATTTGGTATATTTGCAGAAGTTATCAACTAGAGCTGATGAACTCTGAACATAAATTGTTGATTTTATATATATGTGTGTGTGTGTGTGTGTGTGTGTGTGTGAGAGAGAGAGAGAGAGAGAGATGTTATATAAAAGAAAGATAGGAATTATGAATGATGAGACATGGTTGAATGTGATGAGTCAAATGATTTGAGATTTGAGAGTTTAATGAAATCAATTTGATAGTTGAAATGTTAAGAAGTGATATTGTATTAGAGGAAGTAAATATGGGACAACTACATTTATTTGTAATTTTGACCCTTTTGGAGGCGAAATATGTATTTGGGGTCTTCATGGAAGTTGTAGGTCTTAAAGTCCTCTTCGAAATGGTCTTTGAATGACCCTAATACGACATCCCTAATGAAAGTTATGCAAATTGCCCCAAACTAGGACCAGTATGATTGAGGACCTAATCAGAGTCTTTCATAGGGGTAAAAATTTGTGTTCTGACATCACGGGAAATTATGGATTGATCTAGGCTGAATTTGAGAAAGTTTTCTGCATGAAGGTTGTAGATATTTCTTTTATCTTTCCAAAGGTATAAGTATGTGATTTTTGGACATCAGAGTTAGAAGATATGATTATTATAAGTGGTGATGTTTCCTTGATCAAGCCTTCGTCTGATGCTTCTTTGATCATTCGTTTAATGCTTCTTGACCATTCATCTGATGCATCTTTGACCAAGCCTTCATCTGATGCATCTTTGACCAAGCCTTCATCTGATGCTTCTTAACCATTCATCTATTGCATCTTTGACCAAGCTTTTGTCTGATGCTTCTTGACCATTCATCTGATGCATCTTTGACTAAGCCTTCGTCTGATTCGTCTTAGACTGACTTCTTTCGTCTGACCCTTTTGTCTGACCGATTTACCTTTTGAAAATTTGAGATTTTGTCCCTCTATATGGCAACATCTCTCTTTGAGGTCTGCACAAAAGTTGTTGATCTCGATGTTTTCTTTGAAACCGTCCTAAGACGACCTTAATCGGACATCTCTAGTGAAAGTTATGCCAATTGTCCCAAGATAGGTACAATATGATCGAGAACATATTCAAGTTGGATTCCTTTGGTCATAAGTTCTTCGTCCGACCTCCAAATAACTTGATTTTTGAACCAATAGATTCCTAACACATTCTTATATCTCTCTATGAAAATTGTTAGCCTTTGGGATTGATTTGAAAAAGATTGATTGAATCAAAGTAAGGGTATCAATGGGAAGAGTTTGAATTGGATATTTTACTAAATATACTTCGGTATTTAAATCATATCTTGATCGGTAGAGCTCCGAATGAGATGATTCTTGTTCCTAAATGAAATAGAGACATAGAGATAAAAATCATCTGAAGAGATGGAATTTTAATTCAGTCTCTAAGACTTTCAATTTCTGGATGGAAATTGAGTATAGTGTATTGTTTCAGTTTAATAACAATCTGAAGTATTTGGGCTATAACTTTCAGACTACTGAACCAAATTGAGTGATTTTGGTGTAATTAGAAACTTAGGCAATGGGGAATAAATGTTCTGAAGAAGTCAAATTGTAATTCCGATTTGAGGTTTCCCAAAATCTATTCTGAAATAGGAGAAATGAGTTTGTTTTTATGTGTGACTGGTGTGGGCACGCCACCCTTGTGGGATGAGTTTAATGAGGGTTCAAAAAAAACCTAGAGGGAAATGCACTCACGTTTTATGACTCCGAAAATACGGCGTAATGAAGATCATGGTTTATGACTCCGCAAGAGTTAGGCTCCGGAATTGGGGTCCAACAGTTGTGGTATCAGAGCAAGAGATTGGACTCTAGAAACAAGGTACAACACGTGACTTCCACGATCAAGAGCGTGAGAAGTTGTTTGCACTAATTTTTTTAGTCTAACACATGCAAGTTGACGAAAGGGTTAAAAATGAAACCTAAACTAGACTCTCAGATATAGAAAAGGAAGGAGAAAAAAAGAGGAGGCAAAAACAGAAGTTGGAGGCAGAGAATAGAGACCAGTCGACTGGTGGGAAAGAAGGGAGAAAGAGTAGAGAAAGAAGACAGAGCTAAAGCTAATGTGACCACATATTCTTCTAGGCAACAATAAGCAGAGGCAAAAGGCAAGAGCTAATGCAGAGAGCTTAAGATTAGCTGGAGACCCATTGCTAACTCTTTCTTTTAAACACTCCATTTTTTGTTCTTCCTATTTTATATTTGCTACATTATTGAATCTTTTTGTTAAAACTTATTTACTCTATTAGTTCTTCGATAGTTCATTTCAGTTTATTCATTGTTTTATTGCTTTGATACTTCTTTGTTATTGTTGGTTAACTACTTATTCTTGAGAATTAATGTAGCTAATTTAGTTGGTTGTGCATGAAGAAGGGACTATTTTGTCATCTTATTTTCTGTTATAGTTTCTAAGCTTATTGGATGTAACAGTGTGGCCAACCTTTGCATCATTTTTAGTATTAAACAAATGAATGAGAGAAGAAGTTTAATATTAGAACGAGAAACTATAGACGGCTATGTTATGAATTAGAAATATGTTAACTTAAGTGGGTAATTATTAGTTGGGTTTCCATAATTGATTTAGATGATAAACTTGTCGAATACAAAAGTTAGATTCAGTTTATTATTTGAATTGATTTTAAAGCCCAATTGGTAATTTTAGCAAGACAATTATCAATTAATTCTCCTTAGTCATGCATAGGGGATTAAATTAGTTAAGTTAATTTCTCAAGAGTTTCCTCACTGATTAATCGAATTGTTCTTTGCTTCCAGTTAAATTAGTTAACATTTCAGTTTAATTGCTTTAGTTACTTTAAAACCTTTTACTCAACAAATTGGGATAGAATGTTTAAGATTGCATTTGTTTTTGTTTTTATTCAAAGTTAATTTGAGTGAACGAATTTCACCTCCTTGGGAAGATGACCCTGAGTATTCGACTACAATTACCTCATATACTTACGAGTAGGATAGCCTAGGTGTTTAGAACTTATTTTGGCATAACAGGGCACCCATACAATGGATTTTGATGGGTAAGTAACTCATTTCAATATTTTTGATGCCATGAAACATACTTAAGATGATCATTATGTTTTCTAGATTGATGTGATTGATCCTTTAGTGTAGGAAATATATAAATTATAGAGATCAATTAGAAGTAATTTTGACCGAGCATCTAGAGTTGGAAGCCACTAATGATGTTAAGTTGGGAGAGGATCCAATTGATTTGACGAGTATCTTACATTCTTTGGAAACCTCTCCTATAAAGTATGAACTTGCTTATATATAGTTACCTGAATCTTACTAGACGCTATTCCCTTTTGATATACAGGCACCTGATGTGGACCTGAAACCACTACCTTCCCACTTAAAGTATGCATATTTAGGAGTCAACCAAACTCTTCAAGTTATTATTTCTATATTTTTTTACTTTATAATAGGAAGCTAAATTAGTTTGCATGTTAAGAGAGCAGTAGAAGGTCATTTGATGGACAATTTTAGATATTCGAGGAATAAGCCCTTAAATATGCACGTATCGCATTTTTCTTGAGGAGGATGTCAATTCCATTAAATAAGCATAAGGTAGGTTAAATCCTCCAATGATGGAAGTTATGAAAAAGGAACTACTGAAGCTTCTCGATATAGGAGTCACTTATCCTATCTTTGATAGTAAATGGGTAATTTTAGTATAGGTGGTTCTAAAGAAATCTGGAATCACATTGGTGACTAATTAGGATGGTGAGTTGATTCCTATATGGATGGAAACTAGGTAAAGAGTAAGTATTGTTTATAAAGAGTTAAATGTTGCAACTCGTAAAGACCATTTTTCCCTTCTATTTATTAATCAAATGCTTGAAAGACTAGTTGGATATAAATATTACTATTTTCTATATGGATTCTTAGGTTATATTCAAATCCTTATGACACTAAACAACCAAGAAAAGACAACCTTTACATCCCTATTTGGTAAATTTTCTTACCAAAGGATGTTGTTCAATTTATGTAATGCACCTACCACTTCCAAAGATGCATAGTGAGTATTTTCTTTGAGCATGTTGAAAAGATCATAGAGGTATTTATGGATGATTTTAGTGTCAATGGTTCTCAATTAGAAGATTGCTTAGATAATCTAGCACTTATTTTAGAAAGACGTATTGAAACTAACCTTGTATTTAATTAAGGAAAACACTATTTTATGGTAGATCAAGGTATAGTTCTAGGGCATGTTGAATCTTCGAGAGGTGGACAAGTCTAAAATTGACCTTACTTTTTGCTTTTCCCTTACCTGTCAATTATGTGAGAAGTTTGTTCTTTTCTTGGCCATACAGGTTTTTATACCAGGTTCATCGAAGATTTCTTTAAGATAGCCTCCCTTTTGTAGAAGATATTATAACAAGATTTCTCTTTTGAGTTTGATGATAAGTGCAAGGAGGCTTTTGACAAACCTAAGGAGCTCTTAACATCCCCACCAATGATTCGGCCTCTAAACTGGAGCCTTCCTTCCAAGATCATTTGTTATGCTAGTGATTACGTAATGGGGGAAATTTTGGGACAAAAAGTAGGCAAAGCTATACATGCCATCTACTACACTTCGATAACTTTGATTCCAGCATAATTGAATTATTTCACAACCAAGAAAGAGATTTTTATCTATTGTGTTTTCCTGCACATGCCATCTACTACATTCAATAACTTTGATTCTAGCACAACTGAATTATTCGAAAACCAAGAAAGAGCTTTTTATCTGTTGTGTTTTCTTTAGAAAAATTATGGTCATACTTGTTGGGTGTTAAAGTTATTATTTACTATGATCGTGCAACTTGAAAGTGCTTACTCCCCAAAAAGGAAGTAAATTTGAGGTTAATTAGATGGATTCTCCTCCTTCAGGATTTTGATTTGGAAATAAGATATAAGAAGGGGCAGAGAATGTGGTTGCTTATTACCTCAACCATTTGATCAGAAAAGAAAATGATATTTCTTTAAGAGAAACATTTCCAGATGAACAATTATTTTCCACTGATTTGACACCTCAATGGTATATAGATATTGTAAATTCTTTAGTTACCAAAAAATTATCTGTAGGTTTTTCAAAAGCTCAAAGTGATAAATTAAAGAGTGGAGCCAAGTATTATATGTGGGATGACCCCTATCTATAGAGGCACTATGTGGACCAAGTCATAAGAAGATGTGTTCTTGAGAGTAAGATGACTTATATCTTGACCTTCGATCATTTGTACGCTTGTGGAGGGCATTTAGGGGTAAAATGTACTACCCATAAAGTTTTAGACAGTGGTTTTTACTGGCCTTCTTTGTTTAAGGATGCATATGCCTTTTGCAAGTTATGAGACAGGTGTCAATGATCAGTTAACTTGTCCCATAGAAATCAATGCCACAAATCTCCTTTCTTTTTATGAAATTTTTAATGTTTAGGGCATTGATTTCATAGAAACATTGACTTTGGCTTTTGGCTTTCATTATATCTTACTTGTATTTAATTATGTCTCTAAGTGGGTGGAAGCTAAAGCCACTAAAGTTAATGACGCTAAAGTTGTTGTAATTTTTGTCAAAGTCTAATATCATTTCTAGGTTTGGGATGCTAAGAGCCATCGTAAGTGATAAAGGAGCACACTTTTGTAATAAGGTGATGGAAACTTTGTTCAAAAAGTACCATAGCTTGCACAATGTTTCCACCTCCTACCATCCCCAAACTAGTGGCCAAGTTGAGGTATCAAATAGAGAAATTAAGTCGTTCCTAGTTATGATTTATAAACTACATTAGCCAAATAGCCTACCAATTAACATGATTTATCTTATTGTTAAGCCCCTTGAGTTGTATTAGCCTTTTCTTTTTGTGTTAACCATATTACGATCTTTTAACTAACCAAATGTCTTACCTAAGCCTCAAAGCTAAAGGAGCATTTGTGACTGTTGATATTAATGTATGCATAGGATCATAAGTGTGGTGGTGTGCATATATGCGGGTTAGTTATAATTAATATAATGTTATTTTTATCTCTTAACAATGAATTCCATTGTTGATGTAGTTTCTTTCAATTTATGTCTTAAAACAAGGAAGAAAGAGAAAAGAAAATGAGAATAAAAGAAAAGAAGATATCAAGGAGGAGAATCACCTGTTTTGCAAAGTAATTCATTAATCTTTCCTCCTAAAGTTGTATGAAATGGGTGAATTGATTATGATGCAAACAAGAGAGAAGTTATTACAAAGGTTCACTCCTTATAGTTATAGTGTATTGTTCATCATTTTTTATAGGTGATTCCTTCTAATTCCTTGTGCTTCATATGGTTTATAGTATGAAGGCTTAAATCTAATTTGTGAAACAGAGTTTTCACATTTATCATAGCTGATGGTACCCAATTTTAAGTGGATGCTAATTTTTTTAGTCAATACTCTATTGATTGTTTTCCTACTTCATTAGTTTTGATAGCTTTTGAACTACATAACCGAAATACTTCTCACATTAACCTCCTTGAAAAGTCCTTTGATTTATGATTATACATATAAATCTTTAGTAATGGAAAACTGAAATGATATGCAAAGTTGTGGAATGTCTTGATCATAAAAGGTGTTTAACTGTACCTATATATATAACTTATTTTTAAACACAACTTGTCAAAATCTACCCCTAGATTGCCCAATTTTTGAAGGGAATGGTTTTTGATTGATCATGAGTAAAAATATTGAATGTTTAATTCTTGCCATGGTTTTAAAAGTTATTGCTCTTTTCTTATGATTATTTATCTATTCTTAGGAAATATGGAAAAGGAGGTTTTGGATTTTGATTTTGATTTTTAGTCTTTCTCAGGAATGGTCAAAATCTAAGTATTAGGGAACTTGATAATTGCTTGTTTGACTATATATTTAGTCCCTAATGCTTTGTGATTAATGTTATATGGTGCTTAAGATACTTATTTTGGTTCATATTTTGTTTCAGGTACAAGTTGGAAGAATAAAAAGCAAATGAGATAAAAACATATCCTTAGTGTCATTATATCAATATTTGATCTTATTTACCTTCATAGAATCAAGAAGAAGAAGTATTAGGGTGAATATGGGACAAAAAATGAAAGAAATGAAGTTATTGCAACTTACACGACTGTGTATGGGACCATATAACTCACTGAAAGCATGCAGGAGCGCGAATATGTAGTTTCAACACTTTTACAACCTACACGTCTGTGTGTGGACTTACACAATTTAGTATAAGTATCAAAATGCCTAATTAGTTGATGAATAATTTTATTAAGCAAGTGATGGATATTATTGAACATTTTAATTGATTTGTTGATTTTTTTTCCATTATTGAAACTTATTAAGTTAATAGTGTTTGAGATTGATTTGCTTAAGGACAAGTAGTAGATTAATTTTGGGGATATTTGATGAATATGAAATATACATATTTTTCTTAAGTATTTTGCTTCATTTTTATGTTAAATACCTTTTTACTTCATTTTTGATATTTTTGTAGGTTATTATGCATTTTTGTCCTTGGGATGGGATTTATCAAGATTGGAATTATTTTAGGTAAAAATATTAATCAAATCATAATTTTTGAATGCATACAGTTTGGTATATACCTATGCATGAGCCAGCATCCAACAATAATTAGGTGCAGAATAAGACAAGACCTAAAGCATATCCTAGAGAGAGACTATATGGTGTTAAGAATATCTAAAGAATGACACATCTTTGAGCCACAATCGGGTCTTTGACAATGTGCTTGCCAAAAAGATCTACAATTTGGAGCTATATTCTTATTAGAGATCATATATACTCCCTATAAGAAATAAAAGATCCATTGGTTAGAACACGAGTATATCAGAGATGTGTCTACTCTTTTAAAAAAGCAAAAAGTTATGGTTTAGGCCATATTCGTGTCCCAAATTATGTCTTAGAAACATCACGCATATTTAAAACGTGAAAACCCTAATATTCGAAAGACTCTTGGAGACTTTTACCATAAAATTCTTTTCTCTTAAAAAGGTTAAAGTTTAGCTGCCAGAAGGTTAATTTTGAAGATATGTTCATTCGTAAATCAAGATCAAGATCATTTCAACAAATTTATCCGTCAAAATTACCAAGATCTTTATCTAAGGTTATTTTTGTCATGATTTCTTTATTTTATTTATTATTTTTAATATTAAAAATGATTAATGGCTAAATATTTTCCATGTTTAGATAGGGAAGACCTTAGCATTTACCTTTTTGATTGATTTGATTTATTATATGAATGGGATATACATTGATGAGCTATCTTTGATTAACCTTAATATGGGAGCATTCATGTTGACATTTAAATATGATTTAAATTTACTTATGGATTATTTAGGTAAACCTACTTGTAAGTGGATCATGGCTTAGATTATTGAACGGAAAGCTAGAGATGGACCTATACAATCTCTCTAGTGTTAAAGTGAAACCTTTTTTGGAATTTCATAGATCTTAATGCATTCAAAGGACTATTGCTTGATAGAGATATAAGTTAGCCAACCAAAGAATAGATGGTTATAGAGTGTAATTTAGTGTCTAAGAAATTAAGTTAGTCTAGACAATATATCCATTCTAGATTAATTCAAAGATGACACTAAGGGGAAGTGCTTATTAAAGAAATGATTTATAATTTATTTCTGTAATTGATATTTACTTTATTCTATTTTCCTAGCTATTATTTTTTCATTTATCATTCAAAATCTAAATCATATCATATTTATTCATTCTTTATATTAGTTAGTAATATAAGGATTTTTTAGATCCACATTGATTCCTCGTGAGATTGATACTTTACTTACCATTATATTACTCATCAATTATAAGTGCACTTGCCTAACTTCAGAGTAATATAAAAAAAACATAACAATAGTATGTCCAAACTCGATAGTCAAACCCCTACAAAGACTAAGTTGAAAACTTCAACTACAAAATCATATCAAAGATAAGACACTCTTTTGATAAAAACTTGATTCAAAGTCATTGCAAAAGTTTTTTTTTTTAATTGAAAGGTTTTATTTAATGATCAAAACCAATTTCCTCTTAGTTGTGTTATGATTTATACGTTAAGCTTACATGAAAATGATTGTGCAATAATTAAGCCCCTAATTCATTGAAAAAGATAAAGAAGTTTACAAGAATAATTACAATGATTTATTGAATTTTGATGTTTTTGATTTCTCCTTATACTTGGTTTTTCACTTAAATTTCTTTGAAATTCTCTTAAGTTGCATATGTGATCCATCTTTCTCTTTTTCACTATCTTTTAATTGCTCAATTTATTCTGTTAACTCATTTATTCACTTTGTCATTATACTAAACTTAATCTTTAATGTATGACTTAATTTAATTGTAATAGAGCTTTTTCAAATATAAATTTATTAATAGTAATATCATTTTTATTGTAAAAATAATAGGTTAGGACCTCATTCAATCTAACATAAGAGAATTTGTAGTGAAAAAGAATTTTCCTCTTTTCATTTTTAAATGGAGAAAACTAAAATTGACAATCAAACACTCGAGAGATGAGAAATGACTCACCTTTAATCCCCTAAAATTCCAACAACAATAGACCCAACAAGTAATATTAAAGAAATGGACAAAACAAAAATAAAGGTTAAGAAGAGAACGTTGATAAAACACAAAAATTTGAACTTGAAAAAGCATAAGCAAGACTAAAATTTAAAAAAAAAGGGTTATGAAGATGGAACAAAGTTAAATAGTTTGGATATGCATATTCTAGAGTTTGATTAAGTATGTTCTTCGGTTAGTGAAGATAAAGAAAACCTTAGTGGAAGCACAATGTACCTAGATGAAATAGTTTTAGTTGGCTATATTAGCAAATCATTAAAAGATCTATAGTTTTGATAATATATGTTTTATGTTTTCAAAAGTTCTACTATTACATTTAAAATTTTAAAATTTTTAACATTTATTAAATATTAAAATTTTTTATTTCTTATTCAGTCAGTATTTCTTAATTTTATATCTAGCTTATGAAATTCAATTAAACTTAGTGAACATAAATGTATTATTCTTTGATAAAAATATTTGTATTTCAATAGTGATTATAACATTAAAATTTATTAGATGTTATCTTTCTTTTTACTCAAACCCTTATTAGTTTCGATATTATTTCTTTAGAGAAAGATTTTCTCCTCCTCTCAATCCCCTTTACACAATCTTACCCAAAACTACTTTTTAACTACTTTTTAACTTTCGTTTTATAGTTAACTATCACCTACTTCATTTCCTGCCTCTAATTCTTGCTATTATTTACTTCCTTTTTAAGCATTTCTATGTTAAAATGTCCTTTTTGAAACATGTTCCTGCTCTTTCTCCTCTCTCTTCTTCTATAGCCCCTCCCCTCCCTTCTCCTTCTCTCTTAGGGAGTTCTTCTCTTTTCCTCTAGCGTCCAAGAGATCCTTTTAGAACATTCTCCTTCCCTAAGACCTATTTCTCTATCTCCTACCCCTATAATTACTTTAACACCTCCAATCATAACTCCTAATCTTTATGCTCCTCCTTCCTCATTCAGTTGTGCCTTTCCCTTTAGTACTCTTGGATTAACTACTCCTTTTGGCCCTTCTCCTCCTAGATCATAGTTGCCAAGTTATTAGGGACCACTCCTTCCATAATTAAGCTTTAGTATATTCTATCTACTTTTTCTAATTATTCTGGTTCTACTAGGTGGTCTATTACCTCGATGGGATTCTACTGGGGTAAGAGACCTACCTTCTCGCAAGAAAAATTAGGCTAACTCTAGATGGAGCAATCTCGGATTGATTCAAACACTAGTAACAGAAGATGAATTCTTTATCTTCAAATTTACTGATGATCACCAAGCCTCCAAAACACTCAAGCAGGGACCTTGGCACTTTAATGGTAAGCCCTTATGTCTCCATAAAAGGAGCCTATTATGTCTTTACATAGGAACAAAGTTAGGACCATCCCATTATGGATTCATTTCTATAACATTCAAATAGAGTATTAGTTCAACTTTAGCCTTAGCTATATGGCTAGTTCTTTTATAAAGCTAATCTTCTTAAGGAAGAATACTACTAGGGTAATGATTATTTATTTTATAAAGGTTTATATGGAGATTTATTTCCAAAAGGCAATATCTATACCTTAAAAATACTAAGAATCAATGATGTCGGCAGTTTAATAGAAGATGAAATTAGTTTCCGTTACCCTTCCTCAATCCTCTAACAAGATTTGGAAGGATAATTGGAGGTTATTCAATAATGGCTTCTTTTAAGATTTAATAAAATTCCATACCTTACACCCTCACTTTAAGGCCCTTGAGGTTTCAGTTGACTTTGTTCTATAAACTCACTCTGGAAATGTGATGCCCTCTTTAGCTTCTTCTTAGGTGGAGGAAAAGATTGTTAACACTTAAGAAATGATGACTAACTCTCCCATTAATTCTTTTGAGCCTCCTTATGTCCCAAACCTTACTCATAATCACTTGGAAGGTATTTAACTAGTTAAAAAAGTTTAAGTAAAATCTTCTCTTATAGCTCTTGTTCAGTATACATTAAGTAACATTGTCCATCTACTAGATGAGGCTCCCTTTACTTCTATAAGAAGAGCCTCTAGTAGGAAGAAGAAATCCAAAACTTCTAAAGTTCTAGGATGATTTATATCTTCATTTAGAACATAAGGGGTTCAAATAATCCCAATAAGCAATTTGCATTAACCGTTATCTAGTTATAGAAGGTCCTTTTTAATAGGTTTACTTAAGACCAAAATAAAGGTTAAACAATTCTATAAAGTTTAAGGTTTATCAGTAACAACTAAAAGACCACCTCCAACCATTCTTACCAATACAATGGTATGATCATCGTGGAAAATAACTTAAATGTCATTAGGATACTTCTCTCTAAATATGAATGAAGATGAAGTAAATCATCAGTTGTATGGATACAACAATCCAGCGGAGAGGAAGACATCGAATCTGGTACCTAAGGCAAGGGTATTATTTACAATACTGTTTAATTGTATTTTGCCTAGAACAGGGTCCAGACA
>JAOTBA010000007.1:3328015-3343115 GCA_025629845.1 Erythroxylum squamatum | reverse complement strand
TATGTCATGAGTGAACCATCGAGGATGGTTACTCTACTGAGTTCGCAAAACTCATCAAAATTGTACCGTTGCTTTTCTGGTTCGAGAGTGAGATGACCTAGCTTCTAAGACTCTGTAGAAGCATATTTTGTGCAACTATTACAATCAAATTTGGCTCAGAGGTCGGTCAGCTGAGATTGAGGACTTAGCTTTTGTTTTCATGTTTAATGTATTTGGTGTGTACTGAGTTGTTTAAGCTCATAGGATAATGTTGTAAACCTTGGGTAGTATGGTGTTGTATGAAACGATGTAAATTATGGATTTTGACTGTTGTGATAACATTTTGAGTTTAATTAAAAAAATGTGTGATTGATGGTTTAATGTATGATGCTATGTTATGTACAGTGATGATAAGATAGTTAACATGTTATTTCTAATAGGCATGTACACGTTTACCCGATGGACACACGTGCATATGTCAGTTGGGAATGGGGTGTTACATCCTAATAAGGCCTTTAGAACTAATAGTTTCAAAGTATTTTTTAATCAAAATTCTTATAACCTTATTGGTGATATCATTACTAGAGTAGCACTTGAATTCTTTAACTCAGGCTTATTTCTTAAGGAATTCAATGGAACCTTCATTTATCTCATTCTAAAAGGCCCAAATCTTAATGGTTTGAATGATTATAGACTAATTTCCTATTGCAATATGGTATAAAATTCATATCCAAGCTGCTAGCTAATAGACTCAACTTTATTCTCCCTTCCATCATTGGTATTAGCTAAAGTGCTTTCATTAACGGTAAAATTATTAGTGATAATTTTCTTATTTCCTAAGATTTCAATATTAAAAGTTGTGCTTTGAAATTGATTTTAACAAGGCAATTGACTATATTGAACGGAACTTCTTCCTTGATATTCTAAAGGCATTTTGCTTTCCCTTAAGTTTGTAAATTGGATTCAACAATGTATTACCTCCACCTTATTTAGATTACTTATCATTGATGAACCTTCTAATTCCTTCCAAGGTTCCAGGGGGTTAAGAGAGGGGGATTCATTCTCTTATTACTTGTTTTGCCTACGCATGGAAGCACTTCAAAAGATCACGAGCAAGAATATCAACCTGGCTTAGTTCATTCCATTTCCACTAAAAATGTTCCAAGCTTTAACTATTAACCCCACTTTTATATAAATAATTCTCTTATTTTGTAGAGATGACACGAACTCCATTAAGACGTTGAACTCACTTATGCAATTCCAAAAGCTTTCAAGACTAAAGATAAATAGGGGAAAAATCAATATGTAGGTACTAAGGATTTGGTTAAAGTTGTAGCCCTCCTATCTGGTTTTCAACTATCTCACCCACCTTTTAGATACCTTGGTATCCTTGTTGTGGTCTCAAGGCCATCTTATCTCAAGTGCCAACCCTTGTTTTATGCCATTCATAAGAGATGTGGAAGAACAAATGTCTTTCCATGGTAAGTATACTACAGCTAGTGACATATGTCCTATCTAGCTTGCAAGTGCACTGGCTAAGTCACCTTTATCTACCTGTTAAGGTCATAACATAAAGGATATACAGATTATTGAAAAAAATTTAACGGAGTGTTAACCTCAATAATAACTCCAAAGTTAATACTAAAAATAATACCGAATAGTAGCTTTTGAAGCTTTGATACTAACCAAAATACTAGTAAATACTGCTCAGTCTCGTGGCAAAAGTGTTAACCCCTTACCTCTTCAACAAGCATAGTTTCACTCACTTTCAAAGTCTCATTCCATCTTTGATGATGACCTACAATGCTGACACTTTCATCTCCAATGCTCAATTCTTCAAATTCAACCTCAACCATCTCAACTCAGTCTTCATGGTTGTGGGGCTCCCCAAAACATACCATGAAAAAGTCAAACTTGCTTTAGAGAACACCAACTCACTCCTATAGATCGAGCATAGGAAAATCGATAAGCTAGGTTCTTTTGCTAGCTAAATTAGCGACAATGTAAAAGTAAAACCGGTGATCTCATCCTCTAACCTTTAAACACGCACTCTCGTCTTTACCTTTTTAACCTTTTCGTTTTCTTTTGAACGTGAAGCTCACTGTCCCCAATCGTGTTCTTTTACTTTCTTACGTTGTTTTGCATTTATTGTTTATAAATCACAGAGACCAAAGGTAGGTGGGACGAGGGACCACAGGAAACGCGTGAGGGTGTTATTATTTAACTAAAATCTAAAACTTTCCGTGAGATTAGACTCAAGTGTAATTAATGTCCCTAAACAGAAATTAGTTGTTGGAGATTAAAATACGAGAATGACAAGTTAAAAAGAAGACTGGCAAATATGGTAAATAGTGGGGAAAACTGATGGCTATAAGTTAACCACAAAATCAAAGGGGAAAGGCGGCGACCGTTATGCTTTTCTGCTTTTGCATCTTGGAACTGGATGCGGGCATGACCATGACGGATGATGAATCTGATGCTCTAATCTAACAACAAATCTCACGCTGACGTCAATATCCTCTTTGTTGTTTTTTTCTTTTTTCTCAATTATCATAAAAATTTAGGGACAAATTCTCAGTACTTATAATTATGCGTCAACTCTGTTCTGCACAATTCTATTCATTATCTATTTTTCTAAGTCCCGTGTATTTGTGTAGATAAGATTGTGTGAAACAGTGTTAATACAGAGTTAAGAAGCATAGACACGGACACGGACACAGATACGGGACACGACGCTGATAAGGACACGGAGATACACCAACTTCTAAAATTTGGTGGACACGGACACGGCATATATATATATTATAAATTTTAAAATTAATAAAAAATTCAAAATTCATAATATAATATATATTTATTGATGTATTTCAACACTTCCAACATTTTGATAGTTCATACATATTTGATACTTTATAAGCCCCTCTTAAAAAATATAAAGCATATATTTTACGGAACATATATTCCATTAAGCAATGTCCGAGCGATTTCTAGACGTGTCCGAGTTGTGTCCACCGTGTGTCAATGAATGTCCGACACGGACACGTGTCCGACACGCGGACACGGCTCCATTTTACCGTGTCCGTGCTACATAGATACAGAGTTATGAGTACGTTACAGAGGATTTGATCCCAGACTTTGCCTTATCCATGCTGCTCCCACTATTCTCGAGGTTTTAAGCCGTCACCATTAGTCGATTCTCAATTACACAATTGTCTACTTCCGAACTTTCAATAATAACACTACTGGCTGCTTTCAATTATAGGAAACAAACTTTGAGTGGATATAATAATGTACAAGTCACTAATTAAGTGATGGAATACATGTACCTTGACAAGAATAGTCAAAACATGAATCAACAGAATTGAGTTGAAGTGAAATGGGATTCCATAAGAACATTTTCTTGTCAGCTGATTCCATTGTCATGAAGAATGTCCACAACTTCTTTGTACTCATTTCTGCTGATATGATCTACTGCTTGTTCCCTTAAATGACCTAATCAAACAGCAGACGATAGATATCAGAAGACATAGTCATTTGATTTGCTTATTCTCAGTTTACCCTTTCCAAGGCAAAATCTGTAAAACTTGTGATTATCACATGTTTTTGAGAAAGTGCCATATAAATTTTTTGGGTCTAAGTAAAGAAGGATTATTTAACACTTATCTTTAGGCTCCAAAGTCAACTTTTTCTTTTTTTCAGCGTACATAAGGAAGCTCCAAAAACTCCTAATTGGGTAAGATTGCCTAAACAGATCATGTCCAAGTTCTTAAATCGCCTAACAAACAAATGTTACTGTATGCAGAAAGAAACAAGGTTGTACGAGTAACGACAGAGCTGCAAACACCAAAAGCCAATCTAGGTGAGACCGGATTGATTGCTCTCTTTAGTCTGTACTTTGACATTGGCTGCATCTCCAGCCACCAAATCATACAAAATACATAATTTCTCTTCACTTTCTTCCTTCCCTTCTTAAGCCCTTTCTCTCTCCAACTTTGTCCCCAGAGCTCAAGATCTTCCTTGCTTTTGGTGCTCTGAATAGCAAATCTGTGGCTCTTAGTCATCCTCTACTCTGTTTCCCAATATCGCCTCCTCTGTTTATCTCAAGCTTTTCACTTTTTATGCCATTTTTTATAATACTTTTAAAGTTCACGACTTCTATTAATCTGCTATCTGAGTTTGTTTTTGGGTTTATCATTTAGATATTTATGCTCTAACATCTGTTAAAAGTTTTAGACTTTTTCCTTCGGTTGCTTGCTCTTCAAGATCTTATCTTGTGCTGCTTAAAAAATAAGCTTCATAAGGTTTACTCAAGAAAGTGATTGGAAAATATTCCAAGAAAATTTTCGAATGAATTAACTGATGTTTGATTATTCTAATGGTTCTCTGGCATCAAATCTCTTTAAGATGAGCCTACAGTGTTCTTCTAGGAAAGAAAGAGACAGAAGCATGGTTCAAACAGAGCAACAACAGATAAATACTGAGCTTTTGTTCATGGATTCAAGTTTTAGTCACAATTATCAGCAGCAAAACGACCAACCCTCTTTGGGGTTATTGCGGTTTCGCTCTGCTCCGAGCTCACTTCTTTCCACTTTCAATGATAATGGACTGAACATCGATCCAATCTTGAATTTCAAGGAATTTGAGGATAAATCTGGAGCAGGAGTGAGAGAGGCAGCTGCTCCTTTAATGAAATCCCAGCAGAGTAACTCTGCCTTGCCTCCTCACTGTCCAAGGCAAAATTCATCAATCTGCTCTTCAGCTATGGGCACATCACGTGGGCTGGTTGGTACAATGGCATTGCGTCAAGATGAGGAAGTCAAAAGGATTGATTCAACACTTGCTAGGCAGAATAGCTATCCAGCTGGACTTATTGCCAGTTTTGCCGCTCAAAATGGTATTTTTCTTGCTCTCCTTAGTGAAAGAATGTTTTCTCTTCCTTTTAATCCTTCTCTTCCAACGAGTGCTATTTCTTCTGTTTACTTACTCCCCGTATTTCGATAGATGAGCAAAAATGTGTTAAAAATACTCTGTCAATTAATATATAAAGATGGAAGGAATCATTGAATATCTCTCAGTAAATTGCAGACTATGCCACCATGAAAAGTATGGAAAACTACTGTGCTGCAAACAGTACCGCGTACGAAGGAAGTCCTAGATTGAAGTCTAAACTTGGCTTCTCATCTACAGTACCTTCTTCCTTAAGCATGTTGTCCCAGATTCCTGAAATTGGGAATGAAAGCATTGTGAAAGGCAGCCCTGACAGTAGCAAGCTCAGTGGTGATAATAGTCGTTTCTATGGTAGCCCTGGATTCCCATATAGTTCTTATGCAGAGGATAGCAGCAGCTTGAAAAGAGGTCAAAATGGAAGTGGAAAGCTTCTCACTACTTCACAGGTAATAAATTCTGTAAATTGGCTGTTAAAAGTACTTCTTACGCTTGACCACAGTCTAATCAGTTGGTGCAAATCTAGAATGGAGAACTTGGCAGTCACTTTCCCTTGTTATCCCACCATTTAAGTTTACCAAAGACTTCGGCAGAAATGGTTACCATAGAAAAGTTCCTCAACTTTCAAGATTCTGTGCCTTGCAAAATTAGAGCAAAGCGTGGTTGTGCCACTCATCCTCGGAGCATTGCTGAAAGAGTAAGAGTCATATTTGCACCTCCCTCCTCTCCTTATTTTTGATAATATGTACACACATCGAAGATAAACTATGTTAAAATTCTCAGGTGAGAAGAACCCGGATCAGTGAGAGAATGAGGAAGCTGCAAGAGCTTGTTCCAAACATGGATAAGGTAGAATGTTTAACAATCTCTCCGTCAACGATATTATGCTTAATACGCAGTTCTCGGGTTTTAACTTTTTTTGTTTCTTCTTGTCAGCAAACGAACACAGCAGACATGCTAGATTTAGCTGTTGATTACATCAAAGATCTTCAGAAACAGTACAAGGTATTAGGGTGTTATCTATAAGTGAACCCAATAACCTTGGCCCATATTAACTTCTCGAATTCTGATTCACACTTCTGAAATTTTTGCAGATACTAGGTGAGAAAAGGGCCAACTGCAAATGTTCAAGTAATCAGAAGCCGGTGGAAAATCAAACTCGATAGGAACTAGAAAACTTTCTTGTTTCTTTTCTTTTTCTCCAATCTGTTTCGTGGAATAAGGAACACAAATTGATGGTTTAGGTCAATATTTAGTAAGCAACAAGTAATTTCAATATTAAAAGCTGAATATAGTGCCTAAAATGAAGAGGTAACTGTATAGGACTGGTTGCTGTCTTGCATTTGTTCCATGTTTTATGTAATTTTCCTTCCTTTTTCAGTTCCTTTGACTTATGTATACAATAATGCTCATAGCAATAGTAAGGGCAAGAAATTTGGAGAGGTAGGAGAAACAAGAAAGAGACCTTGCCAATATTGTCAATTGCTTTGAAAAAACTCTAAAGTCCTTGAGCCACAAAGACAAAGGATTGCACCAATATTTGATGAGTAATTTAAACTGCCTTACTGTCATTAGTATAAGCTAGAGTTAAAAAGTGAAATCATGATGGGATCATGTGTGATTTGATTAAAACCTATAAAGCCTCCAAGAATCATGCTCAATCATTTAAGAAGTGCAGGTGGCTTGAGTTGGATAATGAGGGACCAAGTGTCAAGAACAATCCTATTCCGCCTTAGGAAATCATATCCTATAGTTTCCTTTAATATTAGTTTCTTCTTTTTCTATTTTTGTATGCTTTGCCTATTATAGGTCCATTACATGGTGTTTATTGATGTGGTTCATTCATAATTTTAAACAAATTATTTAAATTTATTTTATATTAATTTTTAAATGTTTTCCAAAATTTGAAGAAATTTCATTAACCAAGATTGAAACTTAATTAAAAAGGGCCTAACTCATAAAAGTATACACAAATCTTGGGAATATCTTACAAGATAGAAAGGGGAAAAAATCACAAAAAGTAGGAGGAAGATTAAAGTTGTGAAAAACAACCTCTAACCCTCCAAGTTCCATCTTATAATTATTTGTAAATCTGCACTCATATAAGCCTTTTTTTGTAAGAATGATTCCTATAATCTTTATATTAAATTCATACTCGTCCATTACTAAGCCTTTTTGTAGTCTAATATTCCTCTCACGCCACATGGTATAAATAGTATAAGTGAAACAATTTAAAGAAAACAAGCATCATGTGTCATACCCCTTAATTGCATTGCTCACTCATTGTATAATATTCTGCCATTCCCACACACCATTGTATAATTGATACAGTTGTTTTATACTTCAACAAATAGCCTAAGAGTAGACACATTGGAAAAATATGTGAGCATTAGTTTCAGTAACAAGTTGACATAGAAAATAGATATTGTCTTATAACCCATTACATCTATCCTTTGTCTGCATTCTTTGAGTTTTTGCTAGCCAATTGATGAAAGAAGTTTTAAGGATTAGGGATTTGTCCTAAATAAGATCAAATAAAAAAACTTATAAGATCAAATAAAAAACTTTGGATGAATAGGGAGTAAGATTTATTAGTGAAACTATGAGAGGGATCTCTCAACCAAACTATATTATAATCCTTGATCTCTCAACCAAACTATATTATCATCCTTTAAAGGATTTGATAAATTAGGCATGCAATTAACATTGCAATATGAACATTTGAAATTAAAAAACCAATTTCCCTTAGAGATTAAATCACTAAACTTTATAGATCCTTATATTGAGTGCATGTAAGTATTCCTTCAAGTGCAAATGCCCAAGAGTGCTTATTTGTTAAACGAGAATTAAGTCTGCTTGACATTTCATTAGGTTTTCTTGACATTTCCTATCAAACTTTTAAAAGGAGAGTGAAGTTGATCCCTTAACTTTAGCATTTGGATTAATCAACAAGAGTGCTCTCTACTGATTTTCAATTGCCAAAACTGGTCCTACATAGTTAGTATTAATGTGATAGATGGTTAATTGACTATTTTTTTAAACCCTATATTTAATGTATTCTTGCTTTGTATTTTACACTTTTGTTGTATATTTGGTACTTAATGTGCTTCAAGTGTGTTTACATCTGATAATTACCTTCATGGACTTAAAGGAGAAGCATTTAGGTGAAAAAGCGACATAAAATAGAAAATCAGCAATTTGGAAAAAGTGCAAGGTCGTGTACTTTTGCAATACTCGACAGATTCTGACTATGATCGTGCATAACCCAAAAATATAGGTTTTCATATAAATTCGACGTTTTGGAGGCAAATCTAAGTAGGAAGCGGCTGACATTATTCTGAGACGTTCAGAGGTGATTCTAGAGGCGATTTGGAGCTTAAGAAGTAGAAGACACTAGATTTTTATATAGAGATCCATTAGAACACAAGATACGGCATCTACATTGTCATAAGATATGAGAGAGAACAATTAGGGAGATTTAGAATTATGATTTTGATGTATTCTATTTTTTTGTATATATGGATATGATTTTCTGTTCGTCGACGTATAGCTAATTTTTTTGTTAGTATTTAGGCTAGATGAACCCTAGTTGAATACTTTAACATTTTTTTGATTATTTTGTGAACGCAATGGAATTGAATAATTGTTACAATCCAATTATCTATTTTATGATTTTATATTAATTTGATTTATTAGACTTTAATCTGATTTCATACTTAGTGATTGAGAAATCTTAGTTGAATAGATCCACGATAATTAGAAATAGTTGATTGCAATCCTAGAGATATGACATAAATCTTCTAGATTAGGATCAAACCTAATAGAGGGATTTATAATACAGTAATGCAATCCTATAAGTTTTAACCTGAGTAATTTGATTAGAGAACTTAGGCTTAGTTGTTAGTAGACTCAAGGTTACCTACTAGCATATCTTAGGAATCTCCACAGTCCAACTAATTAACAACATAATTGCATAAAAATAATCAATCAGTTAAGGGTTTAGGGGGGATTCGATGCCTAGATACTAATCATTTGATATTGATTGATAAATAACTTAGTGACTTAGCTAATTATTTGCTTTAATTGTGTTGATTTTTTACTTTAATTGTTAAATTTTAGTTTCTTATATTCAAAACCCATAATCAATCCGTAAACTAGATAATAGAATAGCAGTCATTACTAATACTCACCGTCCTCGTAAGATCAACTCGTATTTATGGGTACTAGCTACAGTTACACCATGCACTTGCATTATTAAATATTAACTATCATGAATTAAGTTAATCAAGTTTTTGATGTCGTTGATGGGGACGGTGACATTAGGAACACTTTACCTAGTCTTTTTTTTTGTTTTACTTTACTTTATTTGTTCTTACTTTACGTTATTTAATCTATTTTTATTAGTTAGGTTATTTCCTTAGTTTAGGCTGGACTCTAGGTCAGTTTATAACCCGGAGTAACACTAAGAAACTTATTTGACGTAGATCTTGAGCTAGAAAGAACTGTGCGTAGGAATCATCGTAGAACAAACCTTAGGGAGTTTGAACTAGATCGTCGAATAGAGGACTTGGAAGGTCACACAAACACCGAAGGATCGTGCAATATGGTGGACCAACTGCGATCTATGTTTGACTATGCTAAGCCAGACTTAACTGGCTTAGAATCTAGCATCGTGAGGTCGACTGTACAAGTCAACAATTTCAAGATCAAATTGAGCATCATTCAAATGGTGCAATTATCAGTCCAATTTGACGAACTCTGGGACGAGGATCCTAACGTGCACATCTATAACTTCTTAGAGATCTGCGATACCTTTAAAATAAATGGAGCAAATGGTGACGACATCAAACTACATCTATTTCCTTTCTCTTTTAGAGGAAAAGCAAAGCAATGGCTTAATTCTATGCCACGTTCGTCACTGACCACCTGAGATCAAATGGCGGAAAAAATTTTGACGAACTATTTTCCTCATACAAAGACTACGAAACTAAAGAATAACACCTCTTTGTATTCCTAACTAAAGGAGAATCATTATATGACACTTAGGAGAGATTTAAGGAGATGTTTCAATGATGCCCATACTATGGATTACCTCTGTGGATGCAAATCTAAACTTTCTATAATGGGATAAGTCAAAATATTTGGCAGTCAACTGATGTTGTAGCTGGAGGGGCGCCAAACAACAAGACACTTGAAGCGGCCTAAAAGTTGATCGAGGATATGGCCACGAATAACTATCAATGGTGCTCAGCTAGAGCATGAACCACTAATAGGCCATTTGGAGTGTACGAAGTAGACACTGTGACGAGACTGGCAAGTCAAGTGGAGGCCCTAAGCAAGAAGATAGACAACATTACTTTGTCTCCACAGGGAAGAGTGATGTAGTATGAGTCGTGTGGGTTAGATCACCCAGGACATGATTGTCAATCGGATTAGCCCAAACATGTAGACTATCTGAGGAATGCTTTAAGACCCAAAAATAATCTGTGCAGTAACATTTACAACCTTGGATAAAGGAACCAACCCAACTTCTCATGGGGTAACCAAGGTCAATAATGAAACAACCCTCCACCGAGATTTTAGACACAAACATCACATCCAAGAAATTGGGGATGGATAAGCCAATACTGGATTTTATTTAGGATTCAAAGGCAAAACATCAACAAACAGATGCATCCATCCGAAACTTGGAGATAAAATTTGACCAATTGGCCAAAGCAGTGCTGGAGAGACCTAAAAGGAGTTTGCTAAACACAACTGAAACAAATCCAAAAGAAAGGATAATGGCAATCACCCGATCCAGTGCAACGAAGCTCCGCAAGGAAGAAGATGAAGAAGTGACAACTGAGGGTCACTTTGAAACGATTAGTGAAACTACTTTGAAGGAAGTCAAGTAATCTTAACCTTCTATTTCGAACCCCGTGCAAACCAAGAAAAAAGAAATGAAAGAAGAGTTAGATTATCTAATTATCTTGTTCAAGAAACTTAAAGAAGAGTTTCCTTATGATAAACTTCTTCCACATAGATCAAAGAATATGGAATTACTGGAAGAGATATCATCAAACAAAGAGGAACCAAAGAACTTGGAGGATAAAGAGTCAAGTAAGGAGAGCTCCCACGAAATGGCAACATTACCATAGAAATAAGTTGACCCAGGGAATTTTTATATCCCTTATACTATCGGTAATGACAAAGTGGATAAGGATTTGCGAACTCAAAAGTTGACATAAATATGATGCCTTATACTTCATGCAAAAAGATGAAATTAGGTTCATTAACACCAACTAGGATGTGTGTGCAAATGGCTGATAGGTCACTCCACCATCCTAGGGGCATAATCAAGGACATGTCAGTTAAAGTTGTTAAATTCACCTTTCTAACTGATTTCACCATCTTGGACATAGACGAAGATATAGAAATACTTATTGTACTTGGATCACCATTTTTAGCTACTGCCAAATCTCTTATAAATGTTGACAAAGGAGAGTTAACTTTGAGAGCAGGGGACGAGAGGATTTCATTTAAAGTATCCGATGGTAAGAAAAATCCCTTTGAATTGGTGGGTGTAATCAAGATAAAGGAAACTTGTGAAGAAGTTTTACAGGACTCCACTTGCAAGGATCCACTTAAGAAGCCTCAAATTCAAAAGAATAAACCAAGGAAGAAAGCTGGTAGAAAGCATAGCCAGGCAGTTTACTTATAGGTTATGAAACCTATATTTAAGCTACAATCACATGATTCATTTGAACCATCGTGAGAAAAAAGGTACATCAAGCTAGCGATGGTAAAAGAAGTAGGAGGCAACTCATGATTTTGAATTTATTTTGTTTTAGCTTTTATTTTAAATTAGGTTTCTAATTTTGTTTTTGAGTGTTTTTTATACAAGTTAAGCATCTAGGAGAATTTGAGCATAATTTGAACTTACGGGTAGCTTGTTATGTGTTTAATGATAACGTGTAAGGATCGTTATGTTACGGATTAAAATTTGAAGTTGAACGATTCATAAAATGCATTAATTATTCTGCATGTTTAGATGCACGATCGCACATCTAAACATGCACATTCATGATTTAAGGTATTATGAGAGGTGCACGGTCTGATGCACAACCGTGCACTTGCGTGATACATCCTAAAATGCTTACAACTTTATAATTCTCATATTGTTCATATGCTTGTCAAATGGAACTTTGTATAATATTTTTTGTGATTGACTTTTTAAACATATTATCACAAGTTGAACTTTAATTTTAATGTAACCATATATGTACTTACATATAAATGGAGTAACTAAAGTTTCATGTACAACACAAGTACTTCTCACATTATCCTCGTTCATATAAAACATTCTTAATATACAAATTCTTATAAAGCATATCACATTAGCCCCATGATTTTAATAGTGAGAGACATATAACAACAATATATATCGACATGGAAATAACCATAATATATGTCATAATATCTTCTTTAACTCCTTGATATCATTCATAGCAAGCTTCAATTTGTACCCCATTTTGCTTTATATTTTTCATCTAACTCAATTTATTCCTTTTGTTGCTCCTTATTTTGTTGTTGACAACTCCCTCACAGACCTCATTTTCAATTATCCCTTTGTAATTTAATGCTAATTAAAGCTTTAACTTAGCATTATCATCGTCATCCAATGAGAGAAATTACAACTCCTAACCTTGTAAGCATCACCAAAACAAACATTCATTAACACATTTATTCTATTTTTTCCCATATTGAACACCATAATAAAATATTTTTACTAACCAGATATTTTGGGCACCCATAAAACCTATGACCAAGATTTTTTTACTCTATAAAGTACTTAAACAAGCATTAAATTCACATAAGCATTGAGTGCTAGTTTTAGAACTATTGTTAGTTGAAGACCTAGAAAAACGATGTATCCAATCCAGACTACTCCACTTTTCTACTATATGCCACAACATAACCAAGCAATAACAAGAAACATGTTAACAATATGGAAATAGCCATCAATCACCAACAAATAAGTATCCTATTCATAATGGAAATGCACAACACAATGGAAACACATACATTCAACAAATAACAACAATATTCAATATGGGATTCACACTTACTTTTATCAATGAAATTTTTAATTATTGTTCAAAAATTATAAAGGAGAAAAATTAGGAAGTTATTTTCTTTATTTAGAAGAAAACAAACAAGGAAATATAGTAGTATTCACCTTAATAGTATTCAATTGGCCGTTGAAACATTTAATCTAATTCTAGGATGTTAAATTGTTCTTTTCCTTTCTTCATCACTTTTATAAAGCTACCAACAAATGTATGCATATATTGAAACCTCATTACCCTCCAAATTCTTCTTAATGCTAACACTTTCCTCATTCAACTATGTTCTCTATGCTAGACAAGAATTTAAAATGTAGATGAAGGTGGTATAACTGAAGTTATTTTTAGAAAAAGGTGAAATTTTATAGACTAATCAAGTTAACACAAATACTATAGTCATCCACCAATGCTTAATTCTTTGATAAGAACAATTATCCATTGTAAAATTGAAGGATATATGGGATTATCGTGAACAAGCCACCATTGGAGGAAGAAGAATCAAGAAGAACAAATGCCTATTAGTTGAAGAAAAATCAAAGATGATATAAGAAACAAAAAAACAATGATATAAGATACATAAAAACAATCATCTTTCATGCTTGAGTAATAGTGATTTGATACGAAATAGGGAAAGTAGAAGAAAATTAAGGACAAATGCAATCGTGGTTCTATTTTGGGGGAAATTAGGTTTTAGGTTTTAATTTTTAAAAGCCATTAAAAATTAATTAATTAATTAAAAAATAAGAAATTAATATTTAATTATGTATCAACTACCATATTGGCAGCTAACCTTATCAAGTATACCTAGGTGGCCTAGCTTAACATGGACGTAACATTTATTTGATATAAGGGTGATGCAGTGAGCATCTTTAGGGCAAATTACTCTATTTCGAAAATATTATGGGGTAAACTGGTATTAGAAATAACAGTAGAAGCCATCTTAAACTTCTTTCCAAATTTTAAGGGGAAAATTGGACCTTTTGTCAAAAAAAATAATTGTATAGTGTTGATTATGGAGGTACCTGTGGGTGGTTATATTTCCCAAAAGAAGAAAGCATTGAATCCATCTGGTCTCAGAGCCTTGTCAAATCCAAAACTGAAAAAGGCATCTTTTATACCTAAATTGGAGAATGATCTAATCAAAGAATATTTTGTCTTAGAGTTGAGGCTTGGTAAGATATATTTTATAGTATCTTAATAACTAAAGAAAATTACATCCTTAATTCTTAGTAATACTTTAAAGTAGTTCAATACCATGATCATAGGATCTTTTGGTTCGGCTACTATAGTGTCGTTTGGGAATTGTAATGTCACTATATAATTGTAGTTTCTTCCAACAAGTACATATATGGAAGAACTTTGTGTTTTTATCCCTTTCTCTCATCCAATTGATCATAGTTTTCTAAATAATTAAGGAGTGATGAATCTCTAGTGTCTCCATATATCTAGATGAACTTGTCTCTTAGTCTACTTAAGGTTGTCATAACTTGGATTCAAATTTAGCAATTCATAGGCCCTGATTAAAGCTTTGGGAGCTTTATTCATAGGTATCTTAGTATTGCTATTAGCACTCTTGTTAAGGATTTTGAGTTCCTCTTTAATGCCCCTCAATCTTGTCATCAATGCTATGAATACTATATCGGAACCAGTATCGAATTTGGTTTTGTATGGTACTATATCGGTATCGGTCAATATTAGGTACCGTTTCAAGTAATTTTTTAAAATTATAAATAATCCCTATTTTTAAAAAAATTTACAAAATAGTACCTCAATATATTGTACTATATAATTTATAATTTTATATCAAAATTGTCTAAAAAATGAAGATAATAGAAATTCTAAATAATAACAATCTATTTACTTATATTAATATTACTTTTCACATATTTTACATATAAACAATAAATACATTTAATATGAAAAGGATCATTTAATTATTATACAAATATGAAATTAAGGATAATACAAATGACTTAAAATGTTACTCCCTCTGATTCATAATAAGTGTCGTTTTAGAAAAATGCACTCTTATTAAGAAAGCTAATGAAATTATAGATATACCCTTATTA
>JAOTBA010000007.1:3293979-3327915 GCA_025629845.1 Erythroxylum squamatum | reverse complement strand
TGCTAGAATGATGGTAGAGAAGTTTCCTGATTGTAGCATTGACAAGAGGCATATCAAAAATAAGCACAAGAGGTTGAAGGACAAATATCAGACAGCCTTTGACATATTGAACTGCAGTGGGTTTGGTTGGAATGAAAGCAAGCAATGCGTTGAGGTTAATAACAAGCAAGTGCTGGAAGAATGGATGAGAGTTCTTTTTCTGATTTGTTGGTTGTTTATAGAAGCATCCTAATAATAATATGTTTGTCATGCTAAAGTTTTCTGATTTTTTTTTTCAGAAACACCCCAATAAGTACTATACTCCTGGAAAGCCTTTCCTGCTTTACCCTAAACTTGAGTTTGTCTTTGGGAAAGACAGAGCCACTGGTGCAGGAGCTCAAGATGCTGTAGATGCTGTTTCTTAGCTTTAGACTGATGAAACTGAAGGTTATGCACCAGTTGTTCCACTAGCTCCTGCTGCCCCATTAGATCCTGCAGGCCCATCGGCCACTCCTGCTCCAACTACCTCAGCCCCACTCACTGGTTCTGTCGCCTCTTCCAGTAATATAGAAGGGAACCAACAAAACAAAGGGAAAAGGAAAATGAGGGATATTGAAGTGTTAGAAAGCCTTGCTACCTTATTTGCTCGTGCCATTAACAATAGTAGAGAGAATGCCAATATCATTCCTGATGCCATTGTAGGACAATTTGAAGCTAAGCTAGGTGAAGAGCTTGGAAATTAGGATTTCTTCACTGCAGAAGTTGTTAGGACTGCAAGGATCTTCTCAAAGAATGCTCATACTGGGAATCTTTTAACTGCAGACCAGAAACAGACTTATGTGAGGAGCCTGTGAGATGATGAAATCTGACTTTATGTTTTATTTCTTAATTAGTAGGTTATGGTACACTATTATATGGTAATGTAGGATGATAAAAATACTTATAGCTTAACTATTTTTACTTCTGCCATTACTTGTAGTGGACTGTAATTTTTTGGTTGTGACCTGTCACTTTCGAGCTCACCGTTTTTATGGAGCTACTGGCTTTATAGTAGCTTAACAGGAAACCTAGGATTTGCATTGTCTTCAAATAGGTTATGTGATGTTGAATGATGATATGATGAACTGTTGACTTTGTTTGTACACTTATGTATCAATGATGAATGGTTGATTTATTAACTTTTTAATGTTTGTCATTTATGTACGTGTATAAATGATGAGGAATTGATTCATTTTCAGGTACTTAATTATGGGCATATACAACTTCTATGTTGTATTTGTTGGACGTCAAGTAGGTATTTTTACAAATTGGGATGATGTTAAATTGGCAACTAAGGGTTTCCTAATGCTAGATTCAAGGGGTATCAGACTTTGGTTGAAGCACAGAGTGCTTATGTCATGGATCCAAATAGTCGGACTCGTCGAAATGAAGAAATTGTTCCTACTACCAATGAACCCTTATCAATACCGAATCAATTTTCACTTCCAACAAATGAACAACTAAATGAAGTTGCAACTTTGAAGAAAAAAATGGCACGGAGTCTAGGATTTTTACTCATTGCCATTGGAGTCATTTTGGGTATTATTGCTAAGGACATTCTTAATAAAATATATGGATTGAATGTATCTTTAACCAATTATGTAATTAATTCCATGAATGCTTAGATGTTTTATTAAATTATTATGTACTAGAATTTCTAACTTGTAGGATTTTTTAACCTATTATGTAATTAATTCCATGAATACTTAGATGTTTTATTAAATTATTATGTACTAGAATTTCTAACTTGTAGGAATTTTTTATTCAATAACTCTTTTCATTTAATTTTTAGGTTTCTTATTTCATTAAATATTTAGGTTTATCATTTTATTTCATCGTAATTAAAAAATTACAAATACAATTAAAATAAATTTTGTTACAATTATAAGAATATTTAACGTAATTCATTTTATTGTTAACTTTTACGAATTTTTTGCTATTCAATATCTCATTTCATTAAAATTTTATGTTACTTATTTTTTAAATTCCTTATTTATAGATACAATTAAATGACTAATACAAATCATTCGTTTTAAAATAATCAATGAATTACATATTTTCAATCATATTATACTGCAGGAGTACTTTAGTCATTGACAATATTTTTTATGTTCTGTCAACTGTAACAAACACATTATGTCCTCGAGATGAACATAGTTTTATTTGTTTTGTCCATCACAACCAAACACCTCACTATCTCTAATTTTTGTTCTGTTCTGTCTCCAAATTTTTGTTTTGTTCCGTCTCAGCATATGGATCACGGTAACCATGCGCAGCGCAAGAGTGTCATGTATAATTTCAGGATAGCTGATTTTATTTTTTAAAATTGATCCTCAAATTTTTTAAAATTTTCAAGTATGTTCAATACTCAACTAATATTTTGTATGCCGTTACCGATCTCCAGAACGGTGTCACTATGTTTAGTACCATTTTTTACGAATACAATACGAAACTCGTAACATAGCTTGCCATACATTTTAAAGTTTCAAAACCATAAACTTGTTTATTCAAAACCTTTACCACTGCCTTTTTATAAAATTACAAATAATATAAAGCAAATTTGATATAAAATTATAAATAATCCCTATTTTTAAAAAATTTACAAAATAGTATCTCAATATATTGTACTATATAATTTATAATTTTATATCAAATTTGTCTAAAAAATGATGATAATGGAAATTCTAAATAATAAGAATCTATTTACTTATATTAATATTACTTTTCACATATTCTACATATAAATAATAACTATATTTAATATGAAAAAGATCGTTTAATTATCATATAAATATGAAATTAAGGATAATACAAATTACTTAAGATGTTATAATTTTATTATATAATAAATAATAATTAATCAAAAATCAAATAGAAAGAATAAATATTATCAATAATAAAATATAGTTTCTATCTTAATATTTAATTATCAATAATAAATATATTTTATCTTAATATTTAATTATTATCAATAATAAAATATAGTTACATTTATATTAACGATTTAAAAAAGAAATAAAAAATTAAGGCCTCCTAATTTTCATTTTAACATATTTTTAAGTACTCTTTGTAAATAAAATGTAACTAATATTTTTTATGTGAATCTAAACATCGTTCTATTAATAACAAAAAGAGATGATAAATTTAAAAATATTTATTTTCAAAAACACTGTTTATTGCATAATTTAAAATCTTAATTTAATAATTAAAATTTTAAATATTGTCTTATTAATTATTTTTTTATTAAACTAATGAGCACATGTTTTTATTAATAATTAGAACAATTCCATTTAGCTTTAGTTCAAGCGTTCATGCCGTCCCTTTTCATCTGCAAGTGCAACCTTTGCACAACAAAAGCCATGACAACTACTGTAGTAGCTACAACCCAACTTGGGGTCTTTCCTAGAAAAAGTTGGTCATCCAAATGATATTATAGTTGGAGTTCATCTGGGAACCAAGGTCTATGAGCAAACGAGCAAAGGTAGAGAGAGTGAGGCACAGGGCACAGAGATATTGTCACAGAAGCAGAGGCAAACAGTGACAAAAAATGTCGGGAGAGGAGAAGACTGCAAGTATGTCATGTATAACTAAACGAAAAGTTCACTAGCAAGTACTGAACTTTTTGTTCACTAGCTGGCTTGGTTATTTATTGCTTCCCCTGTGTTTACTGCTAGTTCTTCAACTTAATACCATGATATGAGTACATTATTGGTTTCTGACTCAACTCTAGATAATTCCTCTCATGTCTTGGATCCCTAATAGTTCAATGTGCTCTTCAATATCAAAAACTTTTCCCAGTTGGACCTATGCCTCAGCTCTATCCCCCTTGGATGGTATCCATTGATTCAAGCAGTTTCACACCCTTGGATGGTATCCGTCCCTGTTGACAGTGATACATCTTTACTTGAGAGTTTTGGATTTGTTTGTAGCATCATTCATAATAGAAGGGGCTGGAGTTCTAGCTCGTACAATTTCCAATTTACTTGAGAGTTAGACCAAAGAAGGAAACTCACCAACTTTACCTGTATTTGTGGGTGGAGTATCAAGGAGAATCGGATAATGGTGTCCTAAGATCGCACTTTTGGGAAAAAGGTAAGATTTCTACGCAAAGGTTTCAAAGAACTAAATTTAATACTAAAAGTTTAATTAGTACCGGAAATAATTAAAGATTGAATAAAATATAATTTAAAGAAAAAAAATATCATTTAAAAGTGTAAAAAATGAAATTATTAAATAAAAATTTAGTTTATAATAATTTATTAATTTACGATAATTATTTAATTAATTAATAAATTGATCGATTTTTAATAACAAGAGTGATTAAAGTAAATTGTATTGAAAAGTCGGAAATCGAACTAAAATATTAAAAGATTTAAGATTTTTACGGTTAAACTAATTGAATCGATTAATTTTTTTTAATCATTATCATTTATTATTATGAAAATAACTTCTTTAATATATAAAAATAAGGTTATGTATTATCAGACCTCCTTAAATTTTATGAGTTAACGGAAATACAAGTGAGTAGGGGGTGTTGATGACGACGACGACGACGACGACGGCAAAAATGTTATTTATTTTCAGTTTTAGTAAATATGACTAATATTATATATATTTGTAAAATTTATCACTGTAATTACCATAATTTCAATACATGAAATTAATAAATAATAATGATATATAACTCCAGGGTGCAAGTGAGTTGGTAAGGGGCTCTCTTGATTTAAGCGAGGTCGCGGGTTCGAACTGTCCTCGTGTATGTAGTCGTTTAAAACTTGGGGCTAGAGCTTTGCCTCCCACAAGGGACCTATCTGGCTCGAACGAGGATTAGTCTGGGTGTGGATGGCTTAAAGGTGCCTTCCCATAATTGAGACCCGTCTAGGACACTTCGTGGGAAAAAAAATAAAAAAATAAAAAATAATGATATGTAGCAAACCCATTGTTTCTGCGCACTACTTCCCTCGTTTTGCATCCGTCAGTTCTGCGTTCTAGTTTATCTGCCTCCGTCGTTTGGAACTTATCACTGTATCTTTCTCTACCAGACGCTCTATCTCTTCTTCTATTTGCCCTTTCTCTTTTCTGGTTAATATTATCTTTATTGAGAAATTAAAGGAAAAGCGGAGAAGGCAGACAGCGAGAGCTAATAGATCCAGTTTGTGTTCAAGGCAAGATGATAGAGGCATGATTCAAGGATAGATGTACCTATCTCCGGAAGAAAGGTACTGTACGTTCAATTATGTATATATATACTTAATTTTGAGAAAGAAAGGATCACGGGATCCCCCAATCGTTTACATTCATGGTTCTGCTCCCTGTCGGATTTTGAAATTTAAGGTTTTTTTTTCCCCTTTCCCATGGCCTCAATTCTGTGTCGGTTTGCCTTGTCGTGTATTACAGATACAGTGAAAGTTAGGGTATTGCCGGTAATGTTTGTTTGACTCGAAATTGTAAGACACAGGAGACGAAGGTTAAGTTGTGGGGATTTATGGTTCAGTATGAGATGGATAATTGTGTATTTGTGCATTATATTTACAGGAAAAAAAACATTAGAATCATCCAGAAACGTGGCAGGAGGGGTGTGGGGGTTGCGAGAAATGGATCCTGGTGATGGTCGCTACAGTCTCCGGCAAGGATGGGATAATAACAGCGTAATTTTGTGGTTTCCTCCTTAAAATAAAATCACATTATGATGGGATGATATACTACTCAACAAAATTTTAGGAAAGAAAGCTGTGGGGGCTGTTGTGAAGATATGGGATGGATTTGCCTAACCCTCCTATCATGATTGCTATTTGTCGCTGACATTGCTTATTCTCTTCAATCCACAGGCTCTGGAAGGGTATGGCAGCATCCATGACCCAAACTACCGGTGAGTGCTGATTGATACTACGCCATTACCATGATGTTAAATGCTAGTTATGGGTATAACTATTCAGTGTAGATCTTCTTTCCATGTTCTTCCTACCCCTTACTTTTATCTGTTCTTGAAACTATATAGCTATTGCATGTGCTGTTTTGTTGTTCTTTTGTTTAGTGTCTAAGGCTGTGATATCATATATCATTTCTTCTCTTCCCTCCAACTTGATTTTATTATGTCAGGGATGGTGGTTCATATGATGATAGGAGGTTTTTGGATGAACGTTGCTCGAGGGATAATACATACCCAAGAAATGCTTTCCACCGAGAAATTGTTGAGAGGGGAAATTATCCAACAAATCCTTCTACCGCCTTTTGGTCTCATTCAAGACGTAGAAGTTATGAGGAAGAATATCCAGTTGATAGAGAGTCTAAGAGACATGAGAAACCATACATTGGTTCTCATCATGATTTAGATGCTTTTCAAGATCATGATGTTTATCCATTTCTAGATCGAGATGGGTATCGAACTATTGGTGATCCTCATAGTCACGAATTTGACAGGCCTTCTAGGTTCGGAGAACGTGATCGTGATGATTATGGGTATGACAGCTATGACTATAAACGTCGGGTCTCCTATCAAAATAGAGAGGATAGTCGTGAAAGGGATTATGAATATAGTAGGTATAGTTATGATTCTGATCATGATAGAGGCAGTAGAAGAGATGGTAATTGGAAAAGGCATGGATCTCGAGATCGAGAACGTGATAAGCGAGGTTTGAGTAGGGAAAGGGATCAAAGTCCTCAAAGAAGACGCGAACGATCTCAATCCCGTGGAAATGATGATCGGTTGAGGTCAAGGTCCCCTCGAGGTCGAAGTCATAGTCGAAGTCATAGTCGAAGTCAACGAGAAGATAGCTATGATGATAGTCAACTGGACAGATCTGAGAAGCGTAGGGATCATGATGAGAGGCGTTTACGTGGGAATTATTCTGTGGTACGCCTCATATGCCATTTTTGCGTAATTTAGATGATATGTATTCTATGTTAGAAGGCTTTGTCCAGTAACTTGTCCCTTTTTGCAGGCCCCCTCTGCAACTGTTGTAGTGAAGGGTCTTTCACAAAAGACAACTGAAGAAGATTTGTATCAAATCCTTGTAATGTCTTATTGTACCTGCTTCATTTGAAATATTTTAATGTATCTCCTGTGATTTCTATGATACCAGCTTACCTTTCTTTTGCAATTAGGCTGAATGGGGACCACTTCGTCATGTTCGTGTGATTAAAGAACGTAATTCTGGGATCTCTCGAGGCTTTGCGTTTATTGATTTTCCTTCTGTGGTATGTGTCGCACATAACCCTGAAGTGTGCAGTGTTTTGTTTTCTTGTTCTTTTTTGAAAATTGTTCCTAAAGGCTGTGTTCTTTTGAGCAGGATGCTGCAAGTGCAATGATGGATAGGATTGGAGATGATGGTCTTGTTGTGGACGGAAGGAAGCTTTTCTTTGAGTATAGGTATCATCATGGTGAAGCCATTGCAATAATATTTTAAATTTCTAATGGAGGACAGGAGTTGAAGTCAAGGTTGATTATTTAAGGAATGGAGTTTGTCAAAGTCTAACAAGCTAAAATATTAGGTGTTAAAATTAATAAAAAAATCATCATTGAATTAAGAATGAAATACTATTCTAAATGGTGGAATCAATAAGCATGCTCATAATATGTGTAAATACCTACTATTATAAGTTGCTTTAGTGAAATACTAGCAGCAAAATAGTTCGTTTAGGAATCATTCTAAGGAAAGAGAACAGTACTCATTATTGAGAATTGTAAAGTTCCTAGTGAGCTGAGAAAAGATCCAGTCCTAAATTGCGTAGGTCTATGGATGCTGAGTTTTGTATTTTGTACTTACTATGCTAATACATTAAGAACATGAACACTTTGTTCGAATTAAAAAAAATCCCCTTTGACGGGCAAACATAATAAGAAAATCATTAAATGAAAAGATAAGGATTGAACTGTAATATGATTTATTGTTCATTACTAGCATGCTTGTAAGTATAAGAGCAACGGTTCCTTCTCAAGTAGAAACACCTAACTAGCTACAAATTTTTATAAGCAAGAAAAACTTTATAAGTTTATCATCTATGGTTTTGTGGCCTGAAACTTATGTGTTGCTTGTATTTGGACAGAGTCGTTGCGTAGATTTCACCTTTTTTTAGTCACTTTTAAAACATTTCTTATCCTTTTATCACATAATAATATTCTGACGTAATTCGGCATAAGTATGGCATTTTTTACTAGCCTAGTGACATGGCTGCATAATTTACGCAAACTGTAATCGATGCTATTATGTTGTCTTTCAGTAGTAAGCCAACCGTAGGGTCAAGTGGACCTTCTGGTAGAGACAATGCTATAAGATCTGGTCATGTCAACCATAGAAGCCTTGCAGTGCCATGTGATTGGATGTGTATCATTTGTGGTTGTGTCAATTTTGCGAGGCGAACATCCTGTTTTCAGGTTTGTCTTTCCTCCTTGTTCTTGATTCGTACTAGGAGGTTGAGTTACAAGTCAGCAATTATGTGAACTTTTTATTTCTGATTATGATTTATTTCTTTTTTTCTGGGAAACATGTTAGTTGTAGTAATCAGCACTTTTAAGTTGAATTATAAACTCAGTTCATAGTCCAAGAGGTTTTCTAATTAAGGGTCCAGTATTTTAGCCGATAAACTTACTGGTTTGTTGTCCAAAAATTGTTGTCAGGACACAACCTATATTAGCATTCTCATGCATATGATCATCATTTAGTGCTGGTAAAGAATAATGCCTGAAATCGCTGGTAATGAGAAAATTAGATGTGATTTGAGAACTTTTGAAAGTTGCTTTTATCGGTTTTGAAACTTAAAAAGAAAAGACAGCAACAACTCTGTCAAAGAGAGAATTAACAAGACGTAAGCACAGTAAATTCAGTAGTAGTACAAAATAGATCTTCAAATAATTGTAGGGTACTTATGTTGAGCCTTGTGTAAAAGCCAAAAATATCATTTTCCAAGGACGCTTAGAAGTTGGAAAGGATTTTGGATATATAACATTAAATCAATTGATAGCCCTATTTTTATCTATTATTGCAGTGTAATGAGCCTCGAACTGATGATGCACCATCAGCAGATATAGCTTTGTCAAATCCAATGCCCTTAGGAAGGAAAGGGTTTGAATCGGGTTGGTTTAAGTTCTTACTTCCTCCAAACATGTTTGATGTGTTGTCTATGTAAAAATATGTTAATTTTCTTTGTAATCAGGACCCACTCATGTGCTAGTTGTTCGTGGATTGGATGAAAATGCTGATGAGGAGATGCTTCGCTATGAATTTTCCAAGCATGCTCCCATCAAGGTGAGGAAATTCTGACTTTAGTTATTTAGTTCATTGATGATATATGCTTTTTTCTTCTTGACTTTCTGGTGAAACCTTTTGTTTCAATTTTTACAGGACCTGCGCCTTGTTAGAGACAAGTTCACTCATGTTTCAAGGGGATTTGCATTTGTACATTTCCACTCGGTACGTTATTTTGTCACTGTTGATTGAATTTGTTCAACAGTGTAGTCCTTTATGTTCATTTCTATTGTGATTCTCAATTTAATAACTCTTAAACTCGAGTGTTTTTGCAAAACATAGAGGAGCAAAGTAGTGTTTGTTTTGAGAACTTATTATTAGGTTTAATATTGTAAAACTGGTAGATAGAATTTATGTTACTGATTTTTTGTAAAGTACCATAATATGTTTGAAAAACCCAGATCCATAATAAGTTGTTAATTTAAGGGAGGCCGTCTGGTCATGTGGAGTTCTGTGGGATTGTGGTTCATCATCTACATGCCTAACTATAAAGGCAGTGTTTCACTTGACACTATTCTGCAATGATATTGTTATGGGATTAATTGCCATGTTATATCTTTTCAAAGGACTCTTATCAAGTTTAGTTTGGATAGGAAAGCTTCTGTGTCATAATGCTTGCTGCTATAATTTTCATTAGTGAATAAAACAATGCAAGTGAATGCTCATGTAACCAAAAAACTGTGGTTGTTGGGTTTGACAGAATTTTTTTTTTTTTAGTGGAATATGTCCCTACTTTACCACTGTTTCTGCATAAACTAGCTAGCTTGCAAAATTTTAAACTTCTACTATTTTTGGGTGGAAAACTAGGCTTGAAAGTTGAACTCTTATCTGCATTAACTAACCAGTTTAGAAATTAAATAGATGTTTGCAGGGCCCTGCTTTGCTAGCTTGGCTACCTATGAAAAAGAATAAAATTATAGAACAGTTTGATTAAATGTCATAGCAGATCCTCCAGAAAGTGGCTTGTATGCATTTGATAATGTGAAAGTGGCTGTAGTCTCAGATCAAGTTTGCTAATTTTCGAAGGTGTGGCTAAATGTTATTCAATGTTTTTGAATTTCAAACAAGCAACTTGGGGAGGATTGACTGTTGTAGCAGAATCTGGTGAAATGCAATTACTTATTTTATAAATGCTTGGTTTGAACTCCTTTGTACATATATATTCCATAGGTTGTCAAACTCTCTTCCTTTGCAGTTGAGTTCTTCCCAACTCGAGGAGGTGATGCTGGATAACATTTGTTTACTTAATGAATGTTTTGCTTCTATTATCCTACTTTATTCTATGCAATTTCTGTTCAGTTACAATGGCTGGCATGAGCTTCAAACTAATTGGAATGTCTACCTTTAAATATTATTGCACTTATTATTGTGGTCTGGGGACTTTTAATTTCTACTAAGAAGCATCCTTCTTTAGCTCATCGCAACTCTAACTTGTATTCAATATATTTGGTCTTTTACTCCTACAATTCAATAATTTTGTTTGTTGCTCCTTCAATATCCTCTTCGCTATTGATTATTTTCTTTTGCTAATGTTTCACCCATCTCACTTGGATTCCAAACTTCATCTTGAGCATTTGTTGGGAGATAAGTAGGATTTTAAAACCCTAGAGCATTCATATAGTCCTGTTTTCTGATGCATCCTGTAATTCTATGTTCTTTCTCACTGGTTACTGGGAATTATTTCACAAGCAGTATGATATACATTTCTGTGATCCCATAGGTTGAAGATGCTACTAAAGCTTTGGAAGCAACTAATGGAACAACACTTGAAAGAAATGGACAGATCTTGAGAGTGGCGTATGCAAAGAGCATTCTTGGTCCGGGATCTGGGGCATCAGGACCTTCACAGTCAAGCAGTCTAGCAGCTGCTGCTATTGAGGCTGCAGCATTTGCACAACAGGTATTCAAGAAATTATTTGGGAGGTTCAGGTTTATATTTCTATATTTGGACAGCACTAGTGAAAAATCACTGATATGTACAACCTATTTCTGTTCACAACATGCAAATGTAAGGAACATTATGAGAAAATAGAATTAGAATGTTTCAAGTTTTATGAGCCTAAGCTAATAGACATCCATAGTATCAACAATATTTTTTGGTCATATGAATTTGTTGTGATTATCCAGATTGAAGTGATGGAAGAGCTCTCGTTAATGTAAAACAAGCGATTAGTAGGGGAAAGAAAAATTAGATAATAGAGGTGACTATAAAATTGCTTAAGAAAGATAGATATTTTGATTCCTTGTCAGAAGATGGCAACATTTTTTCCACACCAGTAGGATCTGGTGCAAAGTATGTTGAGTTAGGTCCTCATAACAATTTTCCAGGAAAAGCACTTCAACTGGCTTCTGGAGATACCAACAAGAACCATTGATTCTTGCCAAATTGTTGTACATCCTGCTATGAACAACAAACAAAATTTTGTTTTGCATAAAAACTCACTGGAAGCTCCTTTAACTTCCATGTTGATTGAGGAAGATAAACTATTCTAACAGAATATATGGATTGATGTAAACTCCTGGGGTAGGTCAGAAGAATCTTTTAAAAATTACTGATGATGCTCGTAAGTCAATGATCTTGATATGCCTTTTAGTGTTCCATTTTCAAATTTTGATTCTCTTATCCCAATGAAGACATTCACCTGCTGACATGCGATTATATAGTTACTATTCCTATTGATATCACTTGCTTACTGGCTCCTTTTTGGGTTTTCTATTTACATTATACACAATTTTATTTTCTTTTTCTTTTTCTTTTTTTTCAGTATGATGCATATGGATGGGCACCAAAGGAATATAATCCAGATGACAAACAATCTACCAATGGGCATGAACAAACTGCTTCTGTTCAAAATGATGGTTCTTCCAAGCAATCTGGCTTTGTCTGGGATGAAGCATCTGGTTACTATTATGATGCTGCTTCAGGGTTTTACTATGATGGAAACACAGGTACCTCGTCTAATATATGCTTATTTTATTTGCACAGTAACTCAAGTGCATCAGTTCAATGATTTGTGCAACATTGCTATGTTGTAACTGAAGATGTCCCCTTGTCTCTTGGAGAAGTCTTGCTAAATGCAAAAGCCATATTGCAACTCTCACTTGCTTTCCATTTCCTTTCTGGGAATGTGATTCTCATGTGCCAGACCCTAACAAGCACCAAGAAAGAATCACATAAAATCCAAAAAGAATCCGAGTGCATTTCAATAGATTATTCAAATTTTCAGATACTAGTTTGTGTGGAAGATGCCTAAGAAAGAATCCACTGCTAAGTAATAACCTTATGGTTACACTGGTAATTTGTCTAAGAAAATCCCTTAATGAAATGTGTTTACAGATTCAATAGTAGAATTTGAGTTCGGAAATAATTGCTAAATCTTGATAATCTTATTCTTGATTGTATGTTAATAAGATGAATCATTGGGATTTGCTTTGATTGATGTAGCCAATGAATTGAAATGTTCAATTTATTGATATGACGGCTTTGACTTCTACAGTGCAATCTATAAGACTCAAATATGTTTCTTGGAAAGTTACGATTCTCCAATGTACTATATTTTTTGTTTTGGGTTTCCTTGCATTAGAAATGTGAGCTTGTAACATGATTGAAAATTTGCAGTCAAGAGCTAGTGATGAAACAGCCGTGGTAGGAACACTTGCTAAGGAGTGCAAAACATACATATTGTTTCAACAGTTGGGGTTAGAATGGTAATGAGTTGGTTCTGGATTAGGTATTGGTCACCTTAAAGAAAAAATCTTTCCCATACTCATATCCAATCAGGTATTGGAGTGTCACTATGATTGTATCTAAACTGATTTTCATGTCCATCAGGTAATCAGTTACACATGAAGTTGTCATATTTTTCCAAGAAGGTACAAATAGCGTAGCGCAAGTTCTACAAATGGGCTATAAAGATTGAAATGATTCCACTTTACAAAAAAAAAAAGATTAAAATGATTCCACTGTTATTGAACATGTATTGTATAGGACCAAAAACTTAAAATATTGAACTGTGTCATATTTATGAAGTTTATATGAATAATTGAGATTTGTATTTGGATAATGAAAGTAACTAAACTGAATCTCCACTAGAAAAAATAGTCATAAACCATCAACTGACACTAGGACTCTTTGCCAGAAGAAGCAACAATATTTTTACTTTGACTTGCATGAACTTTAATTTTATAACACCATGGCTTGCAAACAGTATAGTCTGGACATGTATAATGAACTATTGCATATATCCGGTACAGGTATGAGTACAAGTATGATATGAATTAGCTATAGTAGTATCCATGTATGTTGGGTACAGATTTCTCATACATATTGATATTGGATCTTTTCATCACCTTACCATCTCGATAAGTAAGTTGTCTGGGTAGAGTCGGCTTGGATGCTAATTACTGAATGACTCATATCCTTATTTTGACTTTCCAATTTTCTGTGCTTTGGTGATGTAAAACTGTTCTGAAAGCTGATAGTTGTTGCAGGTGGGGAGAGGTATGCATTGATGGCTTGGAAGTGTGCATGCATGTGGTTTAAGTTTCATGGTTCTGCAGTTTGGCAAATTGATTTAAACCCCAAATTTGAACTGTCTTTTTGATCTAGAACTTCTGAATTCTGTATTATTGTTATTTGTAGTCCTTTATCTGGGAAATTGAAAACTGCAACTGTGACATGTACCATGATGTGGTTTGTTCAAGTTTGATAGTGCCTTTTATTCAAATTTTGATTTATTGCCCTTACATGTTCAGGTCTTTATTATGATGGTAACAGCGGCATTTGGTATACATTTGATAACCACACTCAGCAGTACATCCCTTGCATAGATCAGAATGAAGAAAAAGCATCTGGAAAACAATCTGAGCAGTCCAAGCCATCAGATGGTCCTAATGACCGAAAGGTAGTAATATCTGCACCGGCTGCTACCATTACTTCAGTGGAGAAGGCTGCATCCTTACCTGATGCAGTCCAAGCTGCTGCAGCAGCAGCGTTAGCTGCCGAGAAAAAGGGGAAGGAGAAGGCAAAGGAAATAAAACTTGCCTCCAAAAGCAGTATTTTGGCCAATAAGAAGAAAATGAACAATGTACTGACTATGTGGAAGCAGAGGAGTCATGAAGGGCAAGCAACTCGTGTGGCCCTTGATGACAATCAGCCAACTGTTTCTGTTGATGATAGACCTTTTCCAGTTGGACATAATTCAAAAAGCAAGTTGAAAGCTGAGGCAGTGACCACCAAGGAAAATCCTGTCTCCAGTTTGGGAGTTGGCATGGCCTACTCTTTTTCTGAGACTGTTGGGTTGGAATCTGCTGTAAAGTCAAGACCTGTGGGTAACAGCTCTGGTGGAGCTTTGATGGGGGTTATAAGGGGCTCTGGGCGAGGTGTGATGAAATCTGATACTGAATATTCAGGGTCATCTAGTGGAATTCCTACCTCTTCTTCTGTACCACATGCAGATGTATCAAATGTTGCAACTCCCTTCAGGACAGATGCATCTGCATTGGGCTCTTACGCATCTCCTATGGCTCCTGGGAGTAGCAAGAGGAGGTTTTCTGAAATGCCACAATCTTCTACTCAAAAGGAACAAACTCAGAATACCTACAGGGATCGTGCAGCTGAAAGGAGGAGCTTGTATGGTTCATCATCCTCTTTTGGAGATGATCTGCTTGATAGTGGGTTTGGGGATTCAGGTAAGTTTGTTAGCTATCGGTTTGTAAATAAACCTTTATTATTTTCCATACAGTCTTACATTTTAGATATATTAGCAATGATTCATTGCTTATGGCATTTTGTTGGCCAATGAATGCTCATCAGATCATGAACTGGCAGTTTTTTCGGTTATCTGAATTGATGGTCAATTGGTTGTTTATTTCCTGATTTCTATTAACTTGCTTGAAATTGTCTGTTTATGATTTGTAAACCATTAAGGTCGGGATTCGGCATTCAAAAAAACTTCCTTGGATTCAATGCCCTTCCCTCCTGGTGTCGGTGGAGGCCGTGGTGGTGGAGATGCTAACACGGGTGCTCAGAGTTATGAGGTGATTACAGCAGATAAGGCAATTGATGAAAGTAATGTGGGCAATCGAATGCTTCGCAATATGGGCTGGCAGGAAGGCTTGGTATCTTTTCCTTCTTCTACATACATTCTGCTGTTCTTAGTTACTGTTGATTGCTGTTATTATGCTTTCTGCCCTTCCAATTATTAGAGACATAGCATCCTTTTAGCTATTTACTGGTGAACATAACTTTGTTACTTGTGTATTCTTCCTATCGTATTTACTGGTTTATATACCATATCTATGAAAAGAGCTACTGTAGTTAATGGTTTCCCAGTGGAATGATTCTCCAACAAGCAGTGGTCAAGCTAGACTCTTAACATTAAACTTTCTGTATTGTCTTCCTGTTTATTGGTACTTGGAACAATATGCAGGGATTGGGGAAGGACGGAAGTGGAATGATTCAACCTGTCCAAGCACAAGGCATGGAACGTAGAGCAGGACTTGGGAGTCAGCAGAAGAAGGTGGATCCTAGCCTTGAGGTGCAGGCTGGGGACAGTTACAGAACACTTCTTCATAAAAAGGCCCTTGCAAGGTTCCGGGAAATGTCTGAGACATAATAGATATGTGGTTGATGTAGACGAGATGCGTGATCCTTCGTGGCCTAGAAGTAGAAAAAATTGGAGATTTGGGCGTAGAAGGTGAGAATGGAAGTTGTCTTTTTGCCTGGCACATGCTGAGGCAAGTAATGACCTTTTTTATCTTGTGTTTTAAGATTTTTGTTGCAGCAACGAGCTTATGTAACGTTTATACGATTGCGTATGTACTTGTGGTTTAACAAATTTTATGAGTTAAAAGGGTCAATTAATAATTTATGAGGTCAAATCTCTTTGATTTAATATGAAGGACCAAAATTGCTTCTTGCACGGTTGCTAGCAAGTTCTTTTAGTGAATTCGATGATGGTTCAATTAACATATCCTGTTTAGGATTCTAAGGAAATGGTAACTAAAAGATTTTAACAACAGCAAGTCATGAGTATTGCCATTATACGAGCATTAGATACCATGTTTGGATATTCTCTCCTAGCAAGATTTGCTAATCATCAAAGGGCAACGGTTACTACTTGGTTGGAGTCGTATGTCATCAAACATTGTGTAATGAGACGTTGGTAGTGATGTTAAATCTTCAATGGTAGCGACAGTTAGATTCGTACTTGGTTACCTAAAATTTGTATCCATTGTATGTGTATGTGTGTTGTTATTCCTACTTAACTTTAGTGAAACTTGTAACGGATAATTCCTCGGGGAAGTATCAACACTACTCTTCTTCCTTTTCGTTTTACAAAGACGTTTATTTGGTTCTACTTCAGTTTCATTTAGTTATTAATTTTTGTATTCTGATTGTGATTTCTTTCTTTTTTTCTTCCTGGTTAAGAATAAAATATGTTTGAATGAAATTTTATCTCACTTTGAAGACAAACTCCAAATTTGTGTTGGGAGTAGTATTAAATTCCGTTTGAAATTTGAATCTTCACTTAAATTTTCTATAATTTTTATTTATTTTAAGCACAATCATCAAATAATTTAATTGTATTATCTATGCATTAGAACAAAATTATGCATAACATAACAATCAATAACAATATATTTTTATTTTTTCATAACATAACTTGAAAATACAGAGAATCTTGCTTTTAAAAAATGCTAAAACTTCTTTTGATAACATTTATTAATAAAGAATGCATGCAGTTAAATAATTTCTATAGACTCCGAGGTCTTCCTTTTCCTCTATAATATTGCAAATAATATCTATCATCTTAATATAGTAAAGAAAATCTAAACATATTAGTGTAACCTGAGTATATCAAATATAACTTATCTAAACATATAAAGAACATAATATTAATAAAAACTAATCACAAATGCTTTATTTATTTAAAATAATGTAATATCTTGTGAAGACATAAGAAGGTGGTTTATCATAATTGTAATTGTTTCTAAAGAACTTGGAGAGTTATTTGTAATAACTTCTCGTCTAGTTATTATATATATGAAGCGTATTTAAAATGAGTGGCAATATATAATGTTTTAGGTTGGATTGATTCTTTTACCCCCTATATAGTATTTGTTCATCAGTTAAAAAATATGCATGACTATGTGTACCATTAATTACTTCTATGTAATTATAAAAAAATAAAATTATATTATCAAGATAAATTTAAATATAATGACATAATAAATATAATAATTAAATACATAAATATCTTGAAAATATAGAAAGAATATGGAATAATGTTCAATCTCGGGAAGTGTATCGGTAAAGAATGGTTGAATAATGACTTTTTTTTGCAAGATGACTAAATGTATATAAGATTTTAACTGTCCAAGTTGAATATTGAAACGCTCCGCATTGATTATGGTTGTTGCACTATGCCCTATAGTAATCAAGAAAATTGCAACTCATTCCTCCATAATCAAATGACTTGTTGGCTTTAAGTCTTTTAAACTCATCACAAAAGCTCAAGAAGATTGTCTTCCTTGTACTTAAGTTTTCATAAATTCTTGTAGGATTCTCATTAAAAAGGTTCAATACCTAATCATAACCATATAGAGAAGAAGTTTTACATGATAGCTTGGGTAAATGAAAATATTCTTTCTCTTCCCTAACTAAAGAAATAATAACTACCTTCATCAGTTCATCTTCCGAATCTAATCGAAATTTGATAAGGAGGCACAATACCAACATTAATTGATTAATAAATATATTTAAATATAATTGTTAAAAATTTATGAAACATTGGGACGTTTAACATAAATTTATGAAGATCATATCAAGTATCCAATCAAAAGGTTTATATCAAATATTCATAAAAAACATACACTTAAACTGATCAAACCATAAAGTAGTTCCTAATATAAAAATGCCTATACCATTAAGGCTAATAAGCAATAACATGAAAATATAACTAAAGAGACACAATCCAATCCATCTTCCTTGTATCTACCATCTTTATAAAATTATCCCTATAAAATGGAGAATCACATAGAGTTTTTACTACTTTTTCATAGTGCACACTCTTGACACCCAAATCATGTAAGGAATCCAAGCATTCTTCCATTATATTAGTCTCTTGATTAACTAATAAATCTTCAAATTTATTCTCTTAAGTAGATGATGTTGCGACCATTTTTCTCAAATAAATATATTGATATTTTTTTATTGTTTGCCAATTGTAATTATGACCTGATTGACTTATTTGTGAATTACTCAATATTGTAATAATCGCAAGTTTACAATGTAGCTGTAGCTAGTACCAGCAAGTACGGGTCGATCACACAAAGACAATGATTACTAGTAATTACCTTTTTCCTATTATTTAGCCTACGACTTGATTTCGGATTTTTAATTAAAAAAAAAAAACTAAAGCAAGTAAAATAAATGGGCAACGATATTGAACATAGTGACAATGGAAATTACTTAGAAAACCATTGATATCAAAAATTAAAATGTAGGTTTCAAATTCCCCTAAACCTTAACAGATTGACCTTTTATCATGCAATTGTTTTGTTGATGTATTGGACGTGGAGACTCCTATGGTATGTTAATACTAATCCTAAGTTTTTCAATCGAATTACTCAGATTAAAGTTTAAACGATTGCTTTGCTGATTTGTGAATTCCCCTATTAGATTTGACTCTGATCCGGAAGATTTATGTCATCATATCTCAAAGGTTGCAATCAATTCCTTCGAATTACAGTAGATCTATTCATCAATAGGGTTTCTCAATCTCTACGTATGAAATCAGATTATGATCTAGTATTTAAAACATATATTAAACACATAATTGAATCTCAATATATCAATAAACCCAATTGCATTAGTAAAAGAGCCAAAACATATTAAAGTATCAACATAGGGTTCATCTAGCCTAAATATTAATAGAGCGTTTAGTTATGCATAATTGAACATGAAATCAAGCATACATTGAAAGAAAAACAAATTGAAAACAATGGGTTCATAATTCTAAATCTCCCCAGTTATCTTCTATCAAGTATTCTTGCGATGTAGATGTTTGATCTTACGTTACAATAGATCTTCCAATGAATCCTTTGTGTTTTCCACTTCTCTAAACTAGAATTGCCCCCTAAGAACGATTTCCATGTTTAGAATTGCTTGCCTCCGTCTGCTCTATCTTCAAGTGTCTGTTCACGTTGTTTTATATAAAATTCTAGGGTTTTGGTCGATGCACAATCTTGTGCACGGCTGTGCATCAAACCGTGCATCACCAAATTCTCTGAAAATCATGAAACTGCACAGCTTGGGAGATGTACATGGGCAAATGCATGACGATGCATCCCTTTAGTGCATAGAATCTTCTTTTTATGCCATGTTTTTGTCCGAATTCTTCTCCTTTAAATCTATGAAGGCAATTATCACCTGTGAAAGCACTTAGAGTTAATTAAATACCAAACATATTATAAAAGTATAAAATATTAAGCAAAATACATCAAATATGGGTGTAAAAATATAGTCATCTTGTAATAGTAGCTTCCAATATCATTACAAATGTAGAGCTGTGGATATGACTCGTCTATGTATGCTGATGATCTAATACTCTTATGTGGAGTTGATACTCATTCCATCAACATTATGATGCAAATTCTACAATTGTGTTCTGAATGGTTGGGGTTAAAGCCCAATATTGAAAAGACTGCCTATATCTATCTAATGATGTTAGGAATCTTACTGAAGTGGGGAGGATCACAGGTATGAATGTCCACTCTACTCCATTTTGTTATCTTGGTATTCCAATCACTTCCTCAAAACCAAATATCTAAAATTGTCTTCCTCTCATTAAGAGGATAAAAGCTAGAGTAAATGCTTGGAAGAATAAGTTTCTTTCTTATGCAGCCATAACCACTCTTATCATCTCAGTTGTCTGCAGCTTACATCTACACTGGAGAGCTCACATTGCTCTAACTAAGATGGTTATAAAAGATATTGATACAATAATAAAGGCATTTCTTGGATAGGCAAGATAGATAAAACCAAGAATGCAAAAAATCAAATGGAGTGAGGTTACAATACCTAAAAAATATGGCGGCCTTGGTATTATTTCTATCTCAACTATACAAAAGGTCCTGATGTGCAAGAGGCTCTGGAGACTTTACACTAATCAGAAAGCACTTTGGATTAAATGGATCCATAAGTATCATATTCAAGGTTCTAATATTTGGCAAGCTTCATTTACAAGGGAGGCCACTTAGATCCTTATCCAGATGATGAAATTAAGAAACAATATCCAACCTTGGATCAAGCATAAGATAGGTAATGGGGGAAAAAAACATGGTTTTGTTTTGATAACTGGTTGAGCTCTAGCCCTATTATTTGCAATCATGAATTGATTCATTTGAGAAATATAATACCTTTAAACCTTAAAGTGTCATCTCTGACCTGCAATGGTGAATGGAATGGATATTTCCAAGGTTTTGATAAGAACCTTTTCATTAAATTTTCAAACAAATCTTTTCATTAAATTTTTACTAACGGCCTCGGTTATGTTCCTTGGTTTGATCTTCTCGGGAGAAACACCTTGAATCCTAAGGCCTCTCTAATTACTTGGTTGGCAATTATAAGCAATCTCAAGAACAAAAGTCAATGGCATGGCAATGTTGATTTTACTTGTGTTTTATGCAAGCTGGAAGTGGAAGATATAGACCATCTCTGTTTTATACAGGTTCTCTAAAGCAGTATGGAGCAAGATTCTTCACCTAATCACAATGGGCAATTTCATGTATGAAAAGGAGCAAACATTGAACATGATCATTTTCCATTCAAAGCAGAATATGACCAGTGGAATAATTCTTAAAGCTACTTTTACTACTACCATTTATACACTTTGAAAGGAGGGAAACAACATAAGTTTTACACACAAGAAGGGAAGTACCAAATATTAGACAGGAATATTACTTGGATCAGATCAGTTATTGTTGCCAAGAATATCCAACATACTCTTTCACCAAAAGTGAAAAATATATGGCAACTATAAGTTAATGTCAATATTAGTATAGTTCCTTTTTAAAAAAAAAGTTTTAGCAACTGTTTTGTAACTAATTATAGGCTAACTAGCCTAGAACTCATTGTAATGTTGTATTAGTTTCACCTATAGGTAATGCAATTCATTCATTTTTCAAAAGAAAATATATAGTCAAATATTCATTTATCAAACATCTCCACACTTAAGCTTTTGCTGGTCTTAAACAAACCATAATAAAATTTATAAATTTTGCAACGTCCATATCTAACCAATCTCAACCTATCCATTCATACCATACATCATATCTTATTGAATCAAATTAACATACAATTAGAGTCAAGTTATCTCAAAATTAACTCTTCTAATTAATAGTAATAGTAATCACATCATAATCTCATTGAAGTAAATTGTATTAATCTTTTCACCCTTACTAAGATTTCATTCAATCCACTCAAGTGTTTAGGGTGAAAAGCATCAAAAGTCTCAATCAATGCATAATAGAATTCTTACCATATGCTTGCAATAAAATCACATTTCCACCACTTATGAATAAACTAGAAGGACAAATAAAAAGGTCTTATAAGGTTGTTATGAGGCTTAGGTAAGGTATGATTGGGATAATAAAACAATTGATTTGATGGAAATTTACTAAAAAGAGCATTATAATGAAACTTATTCGCAATACTTATAGGTCCTTCCATTGCAAAACTAATGGTACTATATATTTATTCTTTATCTTTTTTCTTTTTTATTTATATGCTCAATTTTTTTTAATAATAACTTTGAACATTCATCATGTGTCACAATTAAAGAAATATTGGACCATTCAAAAATTCAAGTTTCAAACAAACAAATAATGTAAATAACCTTCAGGGTTCAAAATAATAAAAAGGTCTTCAAAGAAAAATAAGATAAAGGTTAATATCTTGGGTGTAATTAATAAAAAAGACTAAGGCTTAACTTGGTTATTCCTAAAGGTAATTTTAAGGGTGTAGTAGTTTTCAAAGAAATAGGCTTAAACAAGTTGTTTCATCTAAGCGCCTTCATCATTTCAATGCTTATAATTCAACAAATATGGTCTTAATATGCATAATAAAAGCAAATTCCATAATCATTCTACTATACATGATAACACAAATGAAAAAAAACAAGAGTTAAAATTTTTTGAAAATTTTGCTCTTAGGCTCAGAAGCTGAAGAAAAAGAAATGTATAATGTGTGTAAATACTATGCAATATCATTCAACTTGAATATTTCAATGATTTCTAAAAATATGACTTACAAAAATAGTTTTATTCTAACTCTCATTCTTTGCATTCCAATTCAAATCAATATTCAACTATGAAATACAATATTAATGGACAAATTTCAACCAATTCAAGATATTAGTTCATAAAATTTTATAAACAAGATTATAATAAGCTTTAAAGAAATTAATAAAAATTCAGTAACTCCATCCCCAATCCCATACTTAACATTGTCCTTAATGTATACAATATAAGCATTTAAAAATAAGTGAGGGTTAAGTTGGTACTTTCTTGAATAAGATAAATTTCTAATTTCTGATCCATCTGATAATGAACTACATCCTTGTAAAATATAAAAGAAAAGGATAAAAAGAACAAAAAATAAAGATAACATAAAATAACATGAAATAACATTCCATATTAACACACAAAATATAATCAAAACGAAATAAGACTGAAACTTATCTTAATTCATTGATTGCCTCCCATGCAGCACTTGTTTAATGTCATTAGCTTAACGTACCCTTTATATTGAACTTTATCTTGGATCAATAATTTGTAACTTGCTTCCACCCTTTTCTCCATAAAGCAGTTTCATAGCCTATAAATAAGCCACCTATTGTAAGATAATCATCATGACATAATTTATAAAATTAATCAATCCAATCACATGCATTAATGAATTTTTTAATTACAAATTGTTAATAAAATAAGAGATAACAGAACTCCCCGAATCATCAACTGATAACAAAACTCCCTGAATCATCAACTAACTCAAACATTTTCTCTTCAATGAAGTGGGAACCCTTTGTAGTTAAGGTTACTTCCAACGCCTCATCAGTAGTTTCCTTACTTGGTTCCGTCGCTAGTTCTTCCTCAACCTCCTCTGTCCTTTCGTCTTCTTCTTCTTTTTAGACAAAGGCTTCTAATTCATCTTCTTCAATTTTCTCCTGCCACTTCTCTACTTCCTCTTCTTGGGTGGAGACTTCTTCTTCTTCTACGTCTACTGCCTCTGTAATATCTTCATCCTCCATAGCAACAACAATTACCTCTTCATTTTCTTGGAATGCCTCCTCATCCATGAAGTCAATCTTTGTCTTTTCTTCACTCTGCTATGTTAATAAGCTTAAATAATATTGTGTTATGCTCAAGAAATTCAGGTGAAGAAATTCTTTCTTTAAATTTGTGTCAGTTAGCTTTAAGTTTAGCAAGGTATTCCATTAATTTATCTCTAAGACTTGTTTCCTCTTCTTTTTCTTCTTCGTCTTCTTTTAGAAGCTCAATTTCATTTCTAAGGGTAACTGTCATTCCAAATTCTTCAAGTTCTGTTTCAGTAGGACTATGCGTGTTCTCTTGGATCTCATCAGATAATATGTTTGCTAATTGGTCCATCTGATTCACCAAATTTTGTATACGAGTATCTGTTTCTTAATGCTTCATAATTGATTCTTGAATGAAATCAACCATCATATCTTCTAGAGTTGGCTCGAACTAAAGGTGCTTGATGTCATAAATATTAGTTGATGTGTAATCATTCCATCTATAGGTGTAAGAGTTGCTCCACTCTAAATTGTAGTTCCTCTCCACTTTCAATTGTAGTTGTTCTCATCTAATGCACCTTGAGGTTGATAGTACATGCTCAGTTGCTCCTATATATGTGTTAGTGCTTGATATTCATGGTTGTAATGATAACTCCTATCAATGTCATGACACGGCCTAGGTATCAGTTGAACCTCCGAAAATATGTAAGAACACCTATCTCTCTCATATGATGGTGATATAGACTGCGAAGATATGTTCTGGCTCCCATAAAAATACTATTTACTTTATCTTTCGATTGTACATTGTGACTATGAAGTTAAATCTCAATTCATAACATAAACCACCACACACTGTTAGTGTAGAAAATTCCAAAAGACAATTAAATAAACAAGCCAAAAGAATATAGTAAGATACAATAAAATAAAAAAAATAAAAAAGTAAAAATAATTAAAATAAAATAAAAAACAAGGATAAAACAAAATAAAATGAAAATGACTAGAGTAATAACATTCAAGCTTTCCTAATATCACCATCCTTGGAAACGATGCCAAAAACTTGATTGAATTATTTGTGAGTTAGTCAATATTGTAATAATCGCAAATGCATGACGTAGTTGTAGCTAGTACCAGCAAGTATAGGTCGATCCCATGAAGGCAATGATTACTAGTAATAACCTTTTTCCTATTATCTAGCCTACGGATTGATTTTGAATTTGTAATAAAAGAAAATAAAACTAAAGTAAAATAAATGGGAAACGATATTGAACACAGAGACAATGGAAATTACTTAGAGAACCATCGATATGAAAAATTAGTATCTAGGTTTCAAATCCCCCTAAAACCCTTAACAATTTGACCTTTTATCATGCAATTGTTTTGTTAATGTATTGGACTATGGAGACTCCTATGGTATGCTAATAGTTGACCTTGAGTCTACTAATAACTAATCCTAAGGTTTTAAACCGATTTACTCAAGTTAACATTTATAGGATTGCTTTGTTGATTTGTGAATCTCTCTGTTACATTTGACCTTAATCTGGAAGATTTATATGATCCTATCTCTAGGGTTGCAATCAACTTCTTCCAATAACGATTGATCTATTCATCAATAGGATTTACTAATCTCTACGTTGAAATCAGATTATGATATAATATTCCTGAACCTATTAGAACATTTATTAAACACGTAATTGAATCGCAATATATCAGTTAACCCAATTATATTAATAAAAGAATCAAAACTTATTAAAGTATCAACATAGGGTTCATCTAACCTAAATACTAATAAAGTGTTTAGTTACGTATACTCAAACACGAAATCAAGCATATATTGAAAATAAAACGAATGAAAACAATGGGTTCATAATTATATGACTCCCTATTTGTCTTTTATTAAGTATTCTTGCGATGTAAAGGTTTGATATTGCATTCTGATGGATCTTTTGATGAATCCTTCATGTTTTCCACTTCTCTAGACCAAAATCGTCCCCTGAGAACAATCTCCAAGTTTGGAATCGCCTCCCTCTTCTTGCTCTCTCTTCAAGTCTCCGTTCATGTCATTTTATATGAAATTCTAGGTTTTTGATTGATGCACGATCTTGTGCACAGTCATGTATCAGACCGTACATCAACAAATTCTCTGAAATTATGAAACTACACAGCCTGAGAGATATGCACAGGAAGATGCACAGTTGTGTATCCCTTTTGTGCATCGAATCTTCTTTTTATGTCGTGTTTTAGTCCAAATTCTTCTCTACAAGTTAAGGGTAAGGCTATGTATGACTAGACCTCCTCAGACTCCACACCCTAGCGAAATTTCTACTAGGTGTTTTTTTTGTTTGAATTCTTTTTCTTTAAGTCCATCAAGGCAATTATCACCTATGAAAGCACTTGGAGTGAATTAAGTACAAAATATATGATAAAAGTATAAAATATCAAGCAAAATATATCAAACATGGGTGTAAAAATATAATCAAATATCCATCTAACATGACCTTTTCTAAAATGCTAGTATATGTCTTCTTTGCCTTTTTCTTCTTAGGAGATTTCTTTTTCTTAAAAGGATAACTAGCAACTTGATCTCCTTTTTCATTAAATGAACAAACTTTGTCAACATCAATTATGTGTGCCTCTTTTGTACTATTTAATGGAGATCTAGTTGAAGGATATGAATGAAGATGACTTCTTGCAATATTTCTAAAAATATGACACAAGTTCAAAAACTCCTTACAACTCCTTTTTTAATATGTGAGCCATTTTATACACCGTCAATGATGAACAATGTACATGAGAAAAGAGTTATAACATGATATATAAATAAGTAAAGATATATTTTACCTTAATTAAAATTTTGTAACATTCATTTGTAGCATTAATTCACTAGTAAAGAAGTTATAACTGATTTATTCTTTTTAGTAAGTTTTTTAAAATTCTTCAATCTATCCCTCAATAAATTATACATGTTATTCAATTAAATATCAGTATATTCTTTATTAAATTTTGTTTGAAGATCTGCTTTAATATTCTTCCAGCTAGATTTGGAAAAGGCATTAGTTGTTCAATTTTCCTTCTTTACTTTTTCAACTATAATGAGATTGAGTGCATTCTATGATATCATTTCAACATCATCTTTTTCATTTATTTCTAAAAAATCATTAGAATCATTCATATTTTTCTAATCTTCCATCATTAAAAGTAATTAAATTTAAGTGACAAAAGTGATAAGAAGATATTACATTAGTAACAAATCTTATTATGTTTCATTATCCTTATTTTAGAATGGTGGTTACGTGTAAACTTGCTATAATCTCATAAATATAAACAACAATAATACCCAATAGAAAGTCTGCTAACACGTGTGTCTGGGATAATCTCATAAATATGTTGTAAGAGTAAAGGAAAGCTTGAAAGAAATATATCAGTAGTTAATTACTTTGTGGTTTATCAACCTCACAATCTGAACAAGTTTTGCTAAATCTAAAAGAACATTACAAAAGTAGAACAACTATTGATTATTATGATGAGATATTGATGTCAGATGCTCACCTGGAGAAAGTTAAGAGTCAACATTTAATTGAGAAAAGTAACGTTGAGGAGGCTGAGGAGATAAAGAAGGCTAGGGAAGCCAAAAGATCTGCTAAAAAGGTTTAGGCCCAAAAGTTGAAAGAGAGGGTAGTGTAGAGAAAAATGGAGATTAAATCCTTTTTCCATTTCCTCTCCAACTAACACATTTTCTTTATTTCTATAAGGTTACAAAAAAATAAACAAGTTCTTAAGGTATTGTTATTATCTATATGAACAAATTTATTACAAGAAGGATATCTACAAATTTTATGTTATTGCAAAGGGAACTTACACAACACTTTAATGGTTAAACCTATCTTATCTAAACCCATATATAGATAATCTAACAACTTGTGGAGGGAGACTAACATAAATATAAATTTGGTGTTAATCGATCAATAAAAATGACAAAGGGGGAGATTAAAACATAAATGGAGCACTAGAAAGATTTCAACTTTAGATTCATACAGAAATAATAATCCATGCCTAGTTTCATTTACTTTTAAGAATGTTAAATATACAAATTCTTTCTTTTAAAATGATTTAATACTTTTTTTGAAAGATAAAAGATTATATTTGATAACAAAAGCATATGAAAAATAAATTTCATTTCATCCCTCCAAAGAAATTAAAAGAGCTAAGAGAATACTCCTATTATAAACAACTAGATGAGACAAAGCTTACAAATAGGTTTAAGGCTATAGTTTCCTTTCCTTCGAGCTTCAATAAGTAAGAATATTATTTTTACTAGTGTTTATTTTAAGTCTAACATTCTCTTCTCATAAGTTGCATTTAATTGCCAATTTTAGATTACATAAGGAATGGATTTGGTTTACTATATGTTGCTCTTTGATCACCTAAATAATGTCATATAGAACTTGTTCCTCTCTTTTTTTTTCTTGTCTTTGGAAGAGAATGACATTTCTTTTTTTCTCTAAATATAATACAAAAAGATATTAAAAGCTAAGATGTTGAGGTTTTATTAGCACATAACAGTTTATGCTTTTGGCTAAGTCTGGCAATAATTTCCTAGTACGAGAAGCTTTGTTTTTTATGTCTGCATAATGCTTTGGATGTGACTCCACATGAATTTTGAATACTCGCAAGTGACGAAAATAAGAACTAAGCACTCGTTATTAAGTTTAAAAAGGCAATAAATTGGAGAAGATTCTATAAGTGAAAGGCTCCTATCCTGAAATGAGTAGGCGACCTGCCCGAAACCTCGTAGTGGGCCTCCAGTTGATGCCCTCCAGTCGATATTTGATCCAGCTAGAAGGCTCTCGTGAAGCTAAGCCTATTGCCCTATTTTACCTAAAAGCCTTAACATTGAAAGACATAAGCAATATAGATTTTTTTTTTAATTTCGGTAGCACAACAGTTGTATTTTGACCTTCCCAAAATTTTCAAGTCTTTGTAAAAGTTCAAAACACTTTTATAATCATCTCAAAATCCCCCTAAAAATTTTGGACCTTAAGTCCATTCATAATCAATCTCAACAATTGCTTCAATAATCTAAAAAAGGAAAAACTCAGACATACTCATGCATTTAACTTTGAAACATTCGTATACATGCGCTCTTTATACAAAATACAATCCAAAACATATTTATAAAAATACAAATGCTCCCAAAACCATTTACAAGGCAAAAATGCCTACACTGTAGCACGTGACAAAGTTGACTACTCAGGAGGTAAAGTCCCTTCTACTAAAGCCCCTAAGCATGCAACTGGAAGGTATCATTTAAAAACAGAAAAAAGAGTGTGAGCTAAACAAGCTCAATGAGTGCTAGAGTTTCTATTGAAATCATAATTAACAATTTAAACCTCCCTAAAACAAATTCATCTTAATTCGTATAATTCAATACTAATATGAAACATATATGCTTCCCGAAATCAAGTTTCTCAAATAGCTTTTCAAATAAATTGCGGCAGCATTAAAAATGTCATGAATTTCTTACACGACATAGCCTATCACTAACTTCTTTGCCATATGGTTACCTTTAGGAATAAAATCACAAAGTTGGTTCTGCATCGTTAACCTGCAACTGGTTACCCACTAGTTGTGGAGTTGGTTTTATGGTTTTGCATCACTTACCAGCAACTGGTTCACCACTAATTACAAAGTTGGTTCTACATTGCTTTCCTATATTAGGTTAACCGCTATATACCAGTAGTTATGGAGCTGGTTCTACATCGCATACCTGTACTAGGTTAATCGTTATACTGATAGTTAATCGTTATGCATCAGTATAATAACATGCATAAAACCTATTAGTATACCATAGGCTAGAAACCTATATAAAACCTATTAGTATACTATAGGCTAGAAACCATCTCCTTTTTATAATCCAATAACATCGTCTCATTGCAAACTCAAATCATATAAGATTTAACTTTCAAACTTCAATTCACATATTGCTAAAACATAAACTTATACTAGCAATATTCACATAAAACTCATAATCAATATTCACTTCACGATAGAATAGAAATCATTTTCATTAAATCGATTTAAAGAACACTCGCATTTCATTAATTCTTTTGCAATGAATTTAGTCATATAAAACAATTAAAATACACTCACATGTCATCAATTCTTTTGCAAAGAATTTAGTGATATAAAATAATTAAAATACATTCATTGTTTTGCAAACTTCTCGCCAAGCACACTCCCACATTCGGTGCCTCTCCTTTACCTAAACAAAATGTATTTTGCTCAGACATTTAGTTCCAAATTTGAAAATAAGACATTAAAACTATAAATTGGGTTTAATCGAATTTGAGATTAGTATTTATTCGCGTAACACGTACACTGATTGCACTTTCGCTTACTTTTGTAAGCTAACCTATTGTTCTCCTTTTCCAAATATAAATTCAAAAGTCACTTAAATACCATATTTTGCCTATTCTAACTTACGAATTTCTTCAAAACACTATCTCACCCAATTTAATTCACCATATCACTATCATGCATGATGAGTCACAGGTATGACCCCTATCTGGAATTCATACCTTGATTTGTTTCTAAATTTTAACATAGTAGACGTTCACATTAGGTTTTAAGGTCTTCTATACATTTGTTCCCCTATGTCTCTAATTTCCATATCATCAAAGATCAGGCCATTTGAATTTCCAAATCAAGAAACATGCACCAAACATCATAAGTTGCTCCAACCCAGGGGCAACATCAGATCATCATTTTCAATCTCAAATTCCAATATGATGCAGCTAGAACTAGGTTAAGGATCTTCTAAAATATTTTAGTAATATGTCTTAGGTTTCATTTCCAGTTGGAATCACCCAATTTGGAGGTCTGTAGGCCGATTTATGGCCAAAACAATGAGATTGGTTCAAACAAACCTAAGATAGAATTCTACTACATGTTACTCTCATCATAGTCAACCACTTCCATGCAAAGAAACTCCAAAATAACACCAAGGCACCATTGATCTTAAATACATCCATCCCATACTAAAAACCCGCAAAAATTAGGAATTTAAGCTAAGAAAACCTACCACTTTGTCCTCCAATCTTTTGGGTATTTGTTGAACACCTTCACTTGATCAAGATCTCTTCAAATCTCCATCAAAAACCATTAACAATGGAAGCCCTCTTCTTCCTCTCTCCTTGGCCAACCTTCACACTTACTTCTCTTCTTTTCACGTTTGTTTTTGGTCTCTCACATTTACTCTGTCTCAAGCACTCATGGTTACGTTAAAGAATGAAGCTAAATGTCTTACTTTATGCTTTTTTACACTCATTTAATGGATTCCACATGTCACCTTCCGGTTGGTTCTCTTTTAATGACTCATCCTTCCACCAACAATATCTAAAATGATTAAATTGCCCTTTAATGCATTTAATTCACCAACTAACAAAATTAAATCCCAAAAATATTCCACAACTGGGTTATCATCAAATTGACTGTGAAATACTTGAATTAGGGTCAATACTTATTGATTGGATGCTTTAAAAATTTTCAAATGAGCTTAAAATCATCAATACCCATTACTTTCCAAAAAAGGCATTTTAGCCTTAAACTTTTGGAACTCCTGAAATCCATCCTGGACTTACTTTTGATCTGTTTCATTATCATTGGACTCTAATACTTTTTTCGGATAAAATTCAATATTTTGTCGTTGGGTCCCCCAAAAATTACTATTCATAAAAGAACTATTCACCAAATTCATCAAAAAATACTATTCACCAAACATTTAAATTTATATTCAATGAAAGGAAATGTTTGGGGTTTTACAACAAGGCTCAGGTTGTCTAGCATACTCAACCTTTTTTTTTGTAAATAAGTCACATAAGGGAGGAGATTCTAAGAGTATTTTTTTTTCACAAACATTATACTAAGCAATTCTCTAAAGTTAAGGTTGAAAGATTGGTCTATGGGAATCATTGGTGAAATCACTTAAAGAATGTTTTCTCTAAACATAGTAATCCTCCTAACCTTTTTGAGGAAAATAGTCTGGTATACAACTTAATAGATTAAAAAAAACTACCCAATTGTTTTTCTAACTATGGAGCTTATTTTGAAGTTAATAGGAAATGAAATGCTCAGATTTGGAGTTATGTTTGACCTATTTAAGGGCTAATTTTACTCTAATTATCAAATCAAAAGGAGGTAATCTTACCATTCTCAATTCTACATTATATGTCCTGAGCGAAAGATTTCATCAATTTCAAAAATTGTGATAAAAAACAAGATGTATTGGTTTTAGTATTAACTTCCCATGATCTTTTACCCTTTAAGAAGTTTTTGTGGATCCATTTTATGATTCTGCATGAGTACACACCCTAACCCCTGTCTCGAGACATCACTATACACTACAAATCAATCAGTCCCTATCGGTAATGTGAGTATAGAGGTCATCGTCAATCTTTCTTTCAATTCATCAAAACTTTGTTAGCAGGCATCTGACCACTCAAACTTCTCCTCTTTTTGCGTTAACTTTGTCAGTGGGGTTGCTTTCTTGGAAAATCCTTTAACAAATTTCCTATAATAGCCTACCAATCTAAGAAAACTCTTGACTTCTGTCACAGTGGCGGGAGGTCTCCAATTAGTAAAACTTCAATCTTTTGGGGATCCACACTGAGCCCCTCGATTGAGATGACATGACCCAAGCAAGCAACCTTGTCTAGCCAAAATTGGCACTTATTGAACTTAGCATATAGTTGGTGCTCTCGTAGGGTTTGTAATACCATTCGAAGGTGTTTTACATGCTCGTCATTATTAACCAAGTACACCAATATGTCATCAATAAAAACAATCACAAAATTCTCTAGGTACTCACGAAACACCTTATTCATCAATTCTATAAAAGACGCTGGTGCATTCATTAATCCAACAACCATAACTAAGAATTTATAATGTTTGTACCTCATCCTAAAGGCAGTTTTTGGAACGTCCTCACTATGGACTTTCAACTGATGATAACCTGATCTTAGATCAATCTTCGAATATAGCTTGGATCCCTATAGCTGATTGAATAAATCACCAATCCTCAGGAGCGGATATTGGTTGTAAACTATCACTCTGTTCAGTTGTCTGTAGTTGATACACAACCTTAAACTCTCATCCTTCTTTTTCACAAATAGGACTGGAGCCCCCTGTGGAAAATTGTTGGGTCTCATGAAACCCTTATCTAATATGTTGGGCCCCGATTCCCAATAAGCATGTGTAAATGATTTTGAGGATTTTAATTTGATATTTTTAATTTGGTTGGAATGAATAGAGGATTTTATTGTGTTGTGTAAGTTAAGTTATGATTATGCAATGAAGGATTTAGTGAAATTCGATTCGTTGAGAAATTATTATTTGTGATATAATGTTAGAGAGTTTTATGAGTTATTAGAATTTAACTAGAATAAGTTGAATTGAAGGAGCAAGTAGGAAGTTAAATATGATTTGAAGGCTTAAGGTTTATTAAGTGGGCTTTGTAGTCTTTTAAATTGCATTTAAAAATGGAGAATGAAGGTTTAAATGAAGTAAATGGGCTAAGGTCCATTAGTCATTAGCAATTAAAAGAGAATGAATGAAGAAGGAAAGAAGCCTTTGGGCTAGAGCCCATTTGGGTTGAAATGAAATAAGAATTAAGGAAATAAAATGAAGAGTTTTAATTAAATTAGAATTTTTACTAAATTGTTAGAATTAAAAGCATAAGTTTGGCATGTTATTTAAAGGATGGGGAAATCAATCAAGTGGGCTAGGGTTTGTATGGATGATTAAATGAAAAAGAAAGGGGAGCATTTGGGCTTTTAAGTGGGAGCCCACGAAATTTCAAATGGGAAGGAGGGAAATGAAAAATTGGTGAAAGAAATAAGGAGGGAAGATGAAACAATTGGGCTTGGTCCATGTAATTGACAATTAAAAGGGAAAGAATGAAACATGAAACAAAATGAAAAAAAGGCATAATGGAGGCCCACGAAATATGAACTTAGGGTATTAGTTAAGTAAGTTAGGTAAAAGAAACTTGTAAAAGAAGATTAGGAAAATAAAGAGAAATGAAAGAAGCAAGAGGAAGAGTCGTATAAGTGGATGAGGTGGCAATTAAATGAGTTAGTCTTTGAAGAAAGAACATTCACGAAACACAACCAAGAAGAGAAAAACAAAGATGAGTTTCGGCCACCAAGAAGAAAGGAGAAGGAGGGTGATTTTCGGCAGCCAAAAGAGAAAGGGAGGTAGGTTTATTTTCTTTAAGTCTTACTTGTAAGAAGCCATACGAAAATGGCAAGAAGAGAGGAGAGGAAGAAACTTTCGGCCATTGGAGACAAAAGAGAAGG
>JAOTBA010000007.1:3283233-3293879 GCA_025629845.1 Erythroxylum squamatum | reverse complement strand
CTGATTTCCCCCATATGACAAAGTCTACCCCTCTACGACATTGGTCTTTCTCCTATGGTAAGTGAACCGAATTTCTGAGCTCCTGTGGGTCGTATCACATGGAAACTGAGTAAAATTAGTAAGTACACAGTTCTTCTTAACCTCATATTATCTGAATTTAATCAAAATCTTATCTGTTGCCAAGTAGCGTAAGGTCCACAAGATCATTGGAATTACTTTCAATTAGTGTCACCCCTCCACACAATGATATATCTCCAAAATCAAGATGCTCTAAATGTTTAAATTCAAGTAAAGATGGACTAAAGAAGACCTCAATGCATAAAAAGATCTTTCTGAAGTCTAAAGAAAAAGAAAGGGAAATGATGTTCAGAAAAAACCATAGCAATCGCGCGAATGATGATAAAAACAAGCATTACAAAGTTCTGTTTTGCTGTAATCATCCTTCTTGGAAAAGCATATGGTATATTGACGAAATTAGATAGCTCAGTACAAACCTTGTATCTCCTATATCGTGCCTCATTATTTCCTAGAAATTTCTTGATAAATAAGTCTGTTAAAAAACCAGCAAGCCCATCTAGCAGCCATTCTGACATAAGAATTAAGGACGTAATCAATCCAAAAACCAGCATTTCTCAAAGTTGATCAACCATTCCTCAAATCAGAAAAATGCAAAGTCTCATGTTCTAACAGCTTACCATCTTCAGCTTCCTCAGGAGTGACATAGACACCAAACCATTGTTTTGCAAGCGCAGAGGCTAGCTTAATGCTTGTGTCTATGGTCTGCATTAATCAATCAGTATGGTGAATAAGGAGAACAAATTTTCAAACTTCAGGAGGTTACACATGGCCAAGCATATGATGCAACTATTGAAAGAATTGAAAAGAAGTAGCAACTGATCCATATGCATATCCCCCAAATACTTTGAAGTAGAAGGACAAACAAACATTAGCCTACAAAAGAAAATAAGTACTTTGAAAAACCTTGAACTTTATTTTCAGTTAAAACTGAAATTGTGTCATCCATTTACATGGCATATGAAGCCATTTGTTATGAAGATTACAAGATCCAAAACAACACCCAATCAGTAACACTACCATACATGCAACTTACGTCATTCCTGAACAAATTCAAATATTAGGGGGAAGATTACAACATGTTCACTTATTCAAGGATACTTATCTGTATGAAATTTGCACTTATATGAGTTTCGCAATTAAAAAGAGGATAATGAAAAAGTGAGTAGGAAAACCAAAAACACCAAAACAAAAAAGAGTGCATAAAAGGGGATGATCAGCCATAATTTACCAAGAACATTCAATTTTCTAAAGAAAAGGCCAATATTATATTCCTACAACATGAAATCCACTTTGGTTGCATGAATCTCACCACCATGCGCATGTGCGGGAACAAATTTCCTAGTATGAAAAAGCAGGTCATTCACTTGATTACAAGTTTTGAACATATCATAAAGCATGTTTCATGTCACATTCTTCAAATGCAAACAACGTATATTAAGTTTTTGCATTATTTGAAATAAGAGTTAACCTTTTGCATTTGAGAATAATATCTTAATATCTAAACTACTCCATTAAAATACACAAAATATTCCTATATTGACTAGCTAATGTCAATACAAAATCTCTAAAGTCTTCAACATCTTCAAAAGTTAAAATTACTTAAAAACTGTGATGTTCTTAAGTATTGATATAACCTCCTACTTTATGAACTAAAACATGGAATAACTAAAAAAGCCCTATTAGTAAGCCACATAACACAACACTCACTCATCAAAATAATACAGTCACTCCATGATGTAGGGAGCAACCAATTTTCAACAAGTTAAAACTAGAAGTTGGGTGATTATTACTATAACAGATGTAGAACTTTGGGTTTACAAAAACTTTTTTTTTTTAATTTTTACATAAACCGCTTTATCCAAAAACCTACCTATTTTGTACCGTTTGAAGCAGAAATCCTAATTGTAATAAGAAAGATAACTCTTACTTAGAAACTATAAAGCATAAAGCATGAATTAAATAGGATAAGGAAACTAAAACACGTAAAAAATAGGAAGAATATAACAAAACTAAAATCTTTGGACAAGAAACTAAATCTGTTCAAAATTACAAAATTTTGTGTTAAAAACACTGTCCCCCAAATACTGATGCACCCAGTACCCAAAAATACCTGTGCAGTATTCCAGCTTTGTTATCTAAAGTGTGTAATGACCTATATGGACTAGGAAAATGAGCATGTTGGTGTCCATTCCAATGAGCACAATATGTTCTAACCAATTGAGGCATCCCACTTGTTGACAACGAGAAAATACGTAAATCGCAGATTGACATAAGACAATTGCCAAGTTAAGATTTTCCAAAAGAATGAAACTGGGTGAAAAAGTTGAAAAAGCTCCTATCAGACTTAATTATCAATCATAAGCTGATTCTTTTAGTCTTTTGCCATATTTCATTTCCTTGTCTAATTTCCTTTTCACTATCTAGCCTATGGGTCAGCCTATTGCAAACTTGATTCCTTGACACCCCATTGCCATTTGTTAGTAATGTAAGAGACATGCTGGGAAAAGGGATATACATCTAATGAAAATTTATTCCGTCACAATGACATTAGGATGGCCGATCAAATTACCAAGTCACAATTTTGGACTTTCAGCCCCAATACTGTTATTAACATAACACATATATCGTGCTTCAACCAAGCTGCTTTTATATATCTAGTCAAACACTATGTTCGTAAATCTAGAGTTAACATACTCAGGATACGTAGACATTAACAATTAAACTTGGGAAAGAAGAAAACCTGATCAATAATATTCTCTTCATATAAAAGTTGTGAGCTGAAAAGGCTCATGGAAGCTCCTAAACTTGATGAGCACACTGCTACCTCAGGAGCTAAAAATACTTGCGTGTATGACCCAAATGGGAACTTTGCATCAAGATATTCTTCATAATGACTGTTGAAATCAGTTGCATGAGCAAGAGACAACAATCCCAAATTTGTGAAAAAAAAAGTATGCAGAAGTCAGTAGTCCATATAGAGAAAGAACAAACCTGAATGCCTTATGAAAAAACTCAACAGTATTCTGTAGCTTCACAAAACTATCTGACAAGCACATGTGAGATATGAAACCAACATGGGGATCAGGTAGGATTTCAAATGGTGCTACAACCAATGATATCCATCGAGCAGCAACAGGGACATCTAATCTGTAGACAAATGTCTTCCGAGGTGGATCATCCTTGCTCATGACCTGCAAATATAGGCATCCATACTGAGTTCTCAAACCAGTAAGAACTAGAAGCATAAATAATTGGTAGAATGGGTAGCTTATATAATTAATCCCATTTCCCTACATATGGTACTACATAAATTTCAACTTAATAGCACCACAGAGTTCCAGGATTCAGATATTATCATACTTCCATTTAATAGCAAATGCTTGTGCTCTGCAATGATAACAGATAGCATGTGGAAGATATGTTCATTTTATGAACAAGTAGCAGATCCTGCATTCATTAAGGTTCCAAGCCAACAAATTGAGAAATGATGAAGTTGGTAGTCAGAGGTAGTTTAGGAGAGCATTTTCTCTAATAGCCCCTTCACCTTTGTATTGAGACATATGAGAAGCATCACTTTCACCTCCAAATTGCAGGAAGTTCACATTGAAATTTATGAACTGAATATGGTAAAATTTAAAAAGTCTACGTGCACAAGTCATCATAAAAGACCACCTAGGGGACATTCAAAAGTTTAGTTGGTGAATTTTCAATAACAATCAACTCAGCCTACTTAGATTCAACATTAAGGCATGTCGCTACTAATTAAGAAATCATAAAGGCAGGCTACAGTAATCATATCATATTCCACAACATCCCTTTTTGCAGTACATAATATCTGCTTTCAACAATCACCTCACAGCATCAAAATGAGGCCCTGAGTTCAAAGCTAATCTAATTCATATTAGTTCCCAACCACCTACCATTCAGTGCTCCATCGAGTTCTGGTGCAATACACATCATTCAGATGTTAACATATAATTAGATAGCTTTGTTATATAATAGCTTTTGCAATACTCACATCAAAGAGTTTGCAACATACCCTTATGTCAAATGTATCTGCATCACTAGTTTTATTTTCTTTAACTCCCTCTACCAGAATTCTTGTCATTTGAAATACAATGATCAAAGAATGTAACAACCATGAGGTTTCATATAACTGGGTTGATGATAAACAATTGTGCCAGCAACCACTTGTTCAAAATTGCATAAGAAGAGTATAAGAACTCAGGAATGGAGTAAATTTTTTTCATGAAGTAGAAAAAAAGCATTTAATTATAATTTTGGCAATCAAAAATCATTCAATCAATTGAATGATGAATACAAAGATATCTAAATAGAATCCACACCTATGACCAGAAAATATCACTTTAAGAATCAGCTGGAGTTCAATTGTTCAAACAATGAAGACAGTATCAAATTTATCTTACCTGGTATAGTAAGTTTCCAGTACTGACAGCTATGAGATTGTGAGCAACAGTAAACTCCAGATCAAAACTGAATAAATGGCATCACAAGTAACTAAAATCAGAAGATGCTGATAGCAAAGACAAAAAGCTGTAAAGAACATGATTAGACTCGAGCCACACCAGCAACGCTGAAAACCTTCATCCATGCAAGGGAACCAGCATCGGGCACGCCTTATCTGGTTGTCAGTATGAACCACATTACCATCAAAGTGAATCCCAGTATCTGCTTTCTCCACCCAATAATCAATTCGAATCAGTTTCACATTCTGCATCCAACATCAACCTACATGAGAAACCAAAAGTATATAAAAACTCACTATGATGAACCATGATATAATCAAAGCATTATTGAACATTAAAAAAGATCATAGTTTAACAAGAATAGATTGCAAAAACATGAAGTCAATTTTGAAAAGTTCTCCAAAAAGTGTTACTGCCTTCTCTGACATGCATTGGTCAATGCACCTTCTAATAGAGCATGCTGACATAGTTAAAGAATATATACAATATAATATGCCAAAAGCGACTGAAGTAGTTTGCTTAACATCAGAATCCTCATCTACATCAGATTAATTGTGTGAGATGGTGTCAACATTTTCATACGTTAGAACACAGATCCATTTATACAGAATGGTAAAGGGGCTACTAGAGGATAAGAGCAACCAACGGACCGAAAAGAATAATAAAACAGGGGGAGAACCGCACCAATAAGTAGTTAGCAGTAAATCGCATTGAAAAAGAAAAGAGTTGTTGTAGTATCACACATAATCAAATTTGAACTTTATATAGCCACTTTAACCTGCTTGGGTTCGGCGGGAGACTGCGAGGAATTATCAGTAATGTGGTCCTGTGGATCAGAAAGGGGAACCCTAAAAGCTTTGCAACAATTGATGAGCAGGTTGGGAACCAGTTCCCTCTGCAGTGCGGACGCGTAGGAAGAGGCCGCAGCATCAGCCGCAGAAGTAGGAGTCAACACAGAAGAGCTCCTTCTCCTCTCGCAGTCAGTAGCAATTGGCTGGCAAGGATAGTACTCAAACTCCGCAGCTTCACCGTCAACAAACACATTCTCTATACCTAAATTCTCCGCGTATAAACCAACTATCTCAATCTCCGGCACTATTATTTCCAATTCAGTGTATCTGAACATTGAAAGAAGCAAAAACTTTATTAAAGAAAATCAAATGAAACAACGAGCAAGCAAACCACACATAAACAGAGGGGGTGTGTGCAACAGCATTTAAAGGGAAATCACCCGTAAACTTGGCGCTTATCGACGTCTATGGAGAGGCACAGCTTCTGGTGGCGGACTACGGCTCCAGAGCTATCTGGCTTCGCGCCCTCGTTCTTCGGCTTCCGCGCCTTCGCCATGCCTCCTTTTGTTCAACCAACGTTCCTGTTCTTCTTCGTATATTTATAGACCTACTCGGGCTTTCCTGCTTTTTGCTGCTTCGGCTAATCTACACCCTACACCTGCCCCTACCATCATCCGATGGAGAATTTGACGCCCGAGCCCGTGTGGATTTATCCGCACCATTACATTCCCTTACATTTCCATTTTTCTCCTATGAATTTTCCAATTAATTAGAATTAATTTATGATTTTATATATGACATTGTTATTTTAATTAATAAAGATATTATTTATTTTTGCTTATTATGTCAATTGTATTTTGATGTTTTAACACTAAATGTAAAATCCTTAGAATAATTATCGTTCAAATGAAATTATAAATGAAATTATGATGAGATCATAATTATGAGATTCAACTTGAATTATGTATTATTTCTAAATTATTCCTAATTGTAGTTTTATCAAGACGGGATATTAATAAAATGATAAAATTAGCACACTTTATTTTTCTTTTTTATGAAGAAAGTAATTGATTTAATAAATAAAGTATAAAGATATTTAAACAAATGTGTGGGTGTTTATTAGAGAATAAGTTCACTAAACTGATCTAATTATGATAATCTCAAATATAATATTATTTATATGTTTGAAGATTTTCTCATTATGATAGTTGTATAATTGATCCTTAGACTTGAGATTACCAAGGTCTATCATATGAGAATTATTAGGTTTTTATACTACTTTTAACCTATTTTATTTAGGATAGCTTAATCGATAGTATTTGAATACAGTATGAACAGTATGGAGATAGATGAGAAAAATAAACATTCTTCACTCTAAAGTAATTAGAGATAATATTCCATTGTTATTGATTAGTATTGATTAAAGGAATTCTACGGCCAAAGTTAACATATGAAAAGGTATTTTCAAATATTAATTATAAATCAATTAGTAATTAGCAAGGATAAAAACAATTGGATTTAAAAAGAGTAGACACTTGATCCATACTCTATATCCAATGAGAATATTGGATGATGAAAGGATTAAATTATACATCATAATCATTCATTGATAGATTAAGTCAATTCATTTTGATATTCCTAATATTTGGGTAGTCATGACATCTTACTAGACGTCAATCTTGATTTATAATTATAAACTGTTTAATTACAAAATTAAAGATAAATTCAAATTAGGAACTTAATAGGTCATACATAAAGAGTAATTAAAAAGAGAAGTTTAAATTTAAATTAAGTTAGACTTAATTTTGAAGTTTGAGAAACTGTAGAGATCAAAATAATTATAATTTAATTTAATTTTAATAAAATAAAACTCTAATATTTTTCTCTATTTATAGGAATAAGCGTAAGGGAGCTAGTACCTCTGCTTATTTCTAATGTTTTAAAAACCGGACCAGACATCGAACAGGTTAAAGAAAAGGTTTAAGGTTTAAAAGTTCAACTCATATTAAACCGTTATAAAACTGATATATAATAAATAAGAAATAAAAATTATAAAAGTAAGATCTTACACTTGTTTCCTGGGATTGGGATTCCATATACCTGGATTCAAGCTCTTAATTGGGATATTAGTAACTCTCGGGAAGGTAAGCTTAATGTCAATTTATATAAAGGTGCATTTATTTCTACTTTTTATTATCTCTGAAATAAGATAAACTTGCATCAATTTTGTAATCACGAAGAAGGGAAATATTATCCTGTCAAGTAGGTTCGATCTACTTTACTTGTTAAGACCCTTCATCTCACTCTTTCTCCGGATATGTGGATTAGATGAAATCTTTAACTTAATCTATGTTGTAATTAATATTCGATAGTTTCATTTTTCTACTCTATGGTAGAATTTTTTCTTGAACTCATTGTAATGTTGAAATAGGTTTGTCTATAGTATATGCCTCATTCGTTTTTCAATAAAATAAAATAAAATATTTTATTGAAATATAAAATACACCGATATTTTGTTTTGAATTTTTCTCAAAATCCATCTTATTTATGGCATTGTAGGTTAGATTATATAAATGGAACTAGAATCACAAAATTACATAAAGAACGATATTAGAATCCTTTTAATCATGAATCATATGAAACTTGTGAATCTTGTTTATTAGGAAAGATGAGCAAACTATCCTTTAGTGGAAAAGGGGCATGTGCTGATGAGTTACTGGAGCTTATACATTTAGATGCGTGCGACCTTATGTCTACTTGTACTAGGGGAAGATTCTCATATGTAATTACATTTACAAATAATCATTCTAGATATGGTTATGTGCACTTAATAAAACTAAAGTTTGAATCAATTAAAAAGTTCAAAGAATTTAAACTTAAGGTTGAGAAACAAATTAGAAAGAGTACTAAGACATTTAGATCTGATCAATATGGTGAATATTTGGAACTCCACATTATAATGGAGTGTTTAAAAGGAGAATCATACTCTATTAGATATGGTACGTTTTAATGACGAGTTATAAAATCCTTCCCTTCTCCTTTTAGGGATCCCTTAAAATTGCAGCTTACTTTCTAAATAGAGTTTAATTAAAATTAATTGACAATAATTTTTATGAGATATAGAATGGTAGTAGACCAAACTTATCATACCTAAAGATTTAATGGGGATGACACTTATGTGAACCGTGTAACATCTAATAAGCTTTAAGCTAGGTTAAATAAATGCAAATTATCGGATATTTGAAAGAGAGCATGGAGTATCAACACCATCCTCTTGAGCATAAGGTGTTTATCTCAAGACATGCTATAGTCCTAGAAAGAGAATTATTCTCAAGGAAAGTAATGAGAGTGAGGTAGAACTTAGAAAAGTTCAAGAACTATAAATTCACATCCAGATGAAATAAGAACCTCAAGTTAATGCATATGATGTACAACTGAGGATTCAAGAGACAAATATATGTGAGGCACTAGTAGGATACATCGTTACCCCACTAGATTAGATTTACATATTGAAAAGGGGCAATGTATCCTTCATAAATGATGAGCATACTAATTCTAAAGAAGAAATGTCTAACATTCATTCTTTAAAATGGCATAATGCCATGAGATTTGAAATGGATCCATATACTCTAACCAAGTATGGACTTTGGTGGATCCTCCTGAAAGTATTATAGTTATTGCATGCAAGAAGTTTTTTAAGAGAAAACTAGCATGGATGTTAATGTACATATATATATGTGTACAAAGCAAGGCTAATGGTTAAAAGTTATAAAAAAACTAAGGAGATGATTTTGGTGAAACCTTTTCGCCAGTAGCTATACTTAAATCTATACGGGTCTTATTTGCTATAGTTGCATCTCATGATTATAAAATTTGGAAAATGGACGTTAATATAGTATTTATCAATGGGAATTTGTTTGAGGATGTGTATATAAAACAACTTGAGGGTTTTGGATCCAAGAGATTTCCTAATCAAGTATGCAAGTTGCGAAAGTTTATTTATGGACTTAAGCAAGTATTATGAAGTTGGAAAATCCGGTTTGATAAGATAATCAAAGAGTTTTATTTTTTTTTAAATGTGAATGAACTATATGTCTATAAGAAGGTTAGTGGGAATGCAGTCGTCTTCTTAGTGCTACATGTGGATGACATATTATTGATTGGAAATGATATACCAATGCTACATCTGTAAAGATTTGGTTGTTGAAGAACTTTCTATGAAGGACATGGGAGAAGCAGCTTATATTGTAGGGATGGATATATATAAAGATAAATCAAAGAGGTTTTTAGATTATCCTAATTCATGTACATAGACAAAGTGTTAAAGAAGTTTAACATGGAGAATTCTAAGAGGGAATTCTTACCCATATCATATGATATTTCTCTCACTTAGAGTATGTGTCCTAAGACACAAGAAGAGAGAGATAAAATAGATTGTATTCCATATGCTTTAGCAATTGGATCAATTATACATGTTATGCTATGTAATAAACCATATGTCTCTTATGCTTTCAGCATAATAGGCAGCCTGGTGATTTGTAAAAAACATCTTAAAGTACTTAAGAAGAACTAAAGATGTTTCTTAGTCTATGAAGGAGTTAAACTAATAGTTCAGGGGTATTCAAATGCTAGTTTTCTATTAGATTTAAATGATAGTAAATTATAGTCAAGGTAAATCTACACTCTAAATGTTGGTGCAATAAGTTGTAAGAGTTCCAAACAACTAATCATTGTAGATTCTATAACTAAGGCATAATACATTTCAATTTTAGAGGCAAAAAAGGAAGCAGTTTGAATCAAAAAGTTCATCACTAAACTTAGAGTAGTTCCTAGCATTGTTGAGCTTATAGTATTATAATGTTTGAGCTTATAGTATTATAATGTGACAACTATGGTGTTATTGCACAAGTAAACGAACTAACGTCTCATTAATGATCTAAACATGTACTCAGGAAGTTTCACTTAACACTTATATTTATGTATTATTTCTAATTTATTCCTAGTTATAGTTTCATTAAGTTGTGATATTTATGAAAAAATAAAACTATAACATGATATGTTTCTTTTTTATGAAAAAAGTAACTGATATCATAAATTAAATTATAAAGATATTTAAAAAATGTGTGGGCGTTTATTAGAGAATAAGTTCATTAAACTGACCTAATTATTAGGATCCCAAATAGAATATTACTTATTTGTATACGAATTTCCTATTGGGCCCCGATTTCTTTTCTTAGTAAATAAGTTTGTTTATTTTTATTTTGAGGTTTAGTTTGAGTAGTTTATTTTG
>JAOTBA010000007.1:3259025-3283133 GCA_025629845.1 Erythroxylum squamatum | reverse complement strand
CTCTTAAAGCACAATTTATCTATCACACAACACATATACTTCATCTTTTTATCAAACATAAGCAACACTCAAGAAAAACCCAATGCCTTTCATTTCATCAAATGCTCATAGATTCATCTATACTTTTCATTTATTTCTAGAAATCATACTATATTTTCTCATTTAATATCATTTTATATTTTCTAATTTCCAAAGAAAATTCGGGGTCCAACATAAATTATACATGATAACCATGTATGGATATGTTAAGTCAAGCTACTTTGACATTCCTAATATTTAGGTAGTCATTACATATTGCTAAATGCTGATCTTGATTTATGAATATAAATTGTTTAATTAGATAATTTAAAATAAATTAAAAGATTTTTTAATTTATCTAATTCTAATTCTAATTATAATTATATTCATTGCCAATTTATTAGAACCTAATGGGTCACACATAAAGAGTAGTTAAAAGGGGAAAAATAATTTAAATTAAGTTAGACTTAATTGTGAAGTTTGAGAGACTTTGGGGATCAAATATGAGATATTTTATTTTATTAAATTTAAATTAAATTATGATTAAAGTTTGACTTTAATTATAATTGGAATATTTAATTTTAATAAAATAAAACTCTAATGCATTTTTTTATTTATAGGAATAAGTGTAAGAGAGATAACACTCCTACTTATTTCCTCTCAAAGTGGCTGGATGTTTAAATAACTCATGGTTGACACCTCGAAAAAGTTTTGAAAAGATTTCAATAAGAATTTCGAATCATGTACAACTCATTTATTTTATTGTTCATGTTCTCAAGTTATTCAATTATCGTGATCTAATTAAAAATCATAGAAATTTTATATTTTCGCTACGCCTGTGATTCGATCATGATTAGTTTCTTAACAAAAAGTCGATTACATTGGCTACCTTCAATTTTAATATTATATATCCACACTAAAATTACCAATTTCAATTTTAATAATAAAACCATATATTTGACCATTATCTTTTGTAAGCACAATTGTTCTTTTTAGATAATTCTAACCTTTAAAAAATATACAATATTATAATTTTATAGTTATAATTTTTATTTTTAATCATTATTTTTAAAAACCAAATGATACCTATTCGACTCCTATTAAACTCATATCAAACACGGTATTCGAATTTTATGATTTTGTGATAGTTTGTTTAATAAGGATTAAAGTTAGAGTATGATTTCAAAGGCTAAAATCTAAAATATAAAGATTTGTTTTTTGAATAAAAGGTAATTCATTCAAAGAAAAGGTAGTGTACATATGATTCACAAAGTAATCATCTTATCCTTAGGAAGCTACATCCATAATGGATTCATAAGGCTTCACTAGTACAGAAAATCAATTTGGGAAATTAATCTACTATAGTTGCTTAAGTGTTGCTTATGTATTTGATTTGCTTCAGTTGTTAAAGGCCTTCGATGTCCTTATGGAAGCTTTGGTAGTGGTTTAGCTTAGGATAAGTTCCATTCAAATGATACCTTATTGTTGAATTTGTGTTTTTGCTTATATAGAAAGATGTGCAATTTAATTTGGTTTAGTATGATCATTGATGTTTCTTGTTGTGGGCATGTAAGGGACTTGAATATTCTCTCATTCCTCTTAATCCAGATGCCCACTACAAAGTAAGCTAAATTTGTGAATATTATCCATCCATCTCCCTCTTGTGAATGTTTAAGATGAGTACTCCACACAATGATGTCAGTCCAAGCTATAGAAGGGTTATAAATTCCACAAATAGCCATTATGTCTTTCCATATTTTGTTTGAGTAGGAGCAGGAAAAGAAGAAATGGTTATGGGATTCTGCTTGAATTTTGCATAAAGAAAACCAATTGGGAATATGCAGGAACCTTCCAACTTTATTTAATATGGCTAGTTTTAATCTGAAGCCTTGCCAGAGTATATATGCATGTCTAAGTCTATAATCTTTGCATCACACTATATGATACCACTACACTTGAGGATGTTCATCTTTATAGATGAGTTTAGCTGAGTAAGTTGAGAATTGACCTAATCTTTCTAGTCTCTATAGGATTTTGTCTGCCTGTGCTATTAGGTTAAAGCTGGATAACAGTTGAATATTACTCGGATTGGAACTTCTGTTGGAGTACTACTGCAGTGTAGCTAAACCCTAAGCTACATTGGCATTTGGATTGATAGAATTTTTGAACATTTAGAGTTCAAAGATGGTGTGAAGAAGGTCTAGATTGAACCATAGATCAAACCAAAACCTAAATGTTTCCCCATTACAAACTTGATAAATGCATTGTGACTTAAGATTATCTCTAATCTTACCAATATGCCTAATCAAAGCAAATGCATTTTTAGGAACTTTGAAGCACCAAACGGATTTTTCCTTTATGTAGTATGAATTGACCCATTTCAGCTATAAGGATTGCCTGTCTTGTATCAACCTCAATATTTTCTTGGTGAGCATGGTTAGGTTCATCAGTTTAGAGACCATGGATCCATGTCCTCCTTGATTGTGAGGTAAGCATATTTCTGTCCATTTTATTTTGCTAACTTTAGGAATTAGTTTGTAACTAGAATATAGAAAATTCTTAAAAATTCTTTCAATTTTCTTGGAAATGTATTTAGGAATCACAAGCTGGGATCCCCAATGAAAAGCCGTGGAAGAAAGGACATATTTGATTAGTTAAGACCTCCCTATAATGGAGAGTTCTCTATGGCTCCAACTATTAATCCTATTGAGAATTTTGTAATCCAAGATCTTGTAATCACTTGGGGATGGGTTGGCTGAAGATATGGGGATTCCCAAATAGAACATTGGAAGTTGTTGGATTTTAAACCCAGATATTGAGGCAAGCATAGGTGCCACGCTTTATACACTCTTGGATGTTTACAATGAACTCTTATTATAGTTGATAATTAATCCTAACATATTGTTGAAAAGCTTAAGGGAATTAGTGAGAGAGGCAACTGAATTACAATATGCTTTGGAAAATAAGAAGAGATCATCTACAAAACTCAGGTTGGTTATCTTCAACCTTTTACACTTACAATGAAATTTGAATATGGGATTTATGTCTATCACTCTGAGTAGAAGCTTATTGAGTACTTCCATTACAAGTGAAAATAGATAAGGGGAAATATAATCCCCTTATCTGATTCCTCTTGCCCTTTTGATTGTCTTAGAGGGCTCCTCATTAATCAGAACATTGAAAGTAATAGTGCTTATGCATATTGTATCCAAGTGATAAATTGTGTTAGAAATCCAGAAGCATAAAGAACATTAATAATAAAAGACGAGTCCAACATATTATAGGCCTTTTGAAAATCTACTTTCATATAACATGTTTTACGACCTTTCTTTCTTATGTGTTGTTTTAAACGTTCCTGAATAATAGAGATATTGTCTCCAATTGATCTTCTAAGAATATATGCACCTTGATTATGGTTTATGTGGTTGAGGAGAATAACTTTCAATCTAAGTGAGTGTACCTAGCAAAAGACTTTGTAAACCATGTTACAGCAAGCTATAGGACGTATCCAATGTTAAAGGGATTGATTCCTTTAGGAATCAATGTGAATAAAGTGCTATTGATCTCTCTTAGTAGTTTACCCTTATTGAAGAATTCCAGCACTACTTATACCACCATTCTATTACTAATGTGCTAGGTTTTAAAGAAGAAGTTAGCATTAAAGCCATCTAGACCTAGAGATTTCTTAGGATGGAGAGTTTTGAAAGCTTGATTGATTTCCTGAATGGAGACAGATTTTGAGAGAGCACTAAATTCACGAAAGAAAGTTAGTCTTAAATAATTTTTTTATAAGCCTAATAGATGATTGAGAGTTGGAGCCCAATTCCAATAGATTGGTGAAATGCTCCTCAGTTGTTTTGATGATCAAAGCCTAGGATTCCATGTTGGAATTCAAGTGCCTAATGGAGACAATTCTATTTGAAGCATGTCTGGAGGAGATTGCTTTATGGAAAAGAGTTGAATTCCTGTCTCCATGTTATAACCAATTTATTCTAGATCTTTTCTTTAAAAAAGAATGATGGAATCTCAAGGCTTAGGAGAAAGCACCCTGCTTCTCCTGGTCAACAAGAAGATCAGAAAAAGGATTACAATAAGTAACACATTGTGCATAATCTAGAACAATTTTTGCAGTTGTCACAAGATGGTAAGTATTTCCTATGTTTTGTTTATGAAAAAGTACCCTGCTTCTCCTTGTCAATAAGAAGATTAGAAGAGGGATTACAATAAGTAGCACATTGTGCATGATCTAAAGCAATTTTTGCAGTTGTCACAAGATGGTGAGTATTTCCTATGTTTTTCTTATGAAACAATTTGAATTCTTCCTTTATAGAATGGAGCTTCCTTATTAGAATGAACTGTTTGGACCACACAAAACAAGACATTGGATCCTTTCTTCACCACCTCATAAAACCCTACAAGACTAGTAAGAAAGTTATTAAACCTGAAAGGAGAATGTGAGGATTTGAGAGGGTTGAGGGTTGCTAAGATAGGGGAATGATCAAAATGCTTGGTGTTAGGAAAGAGAGTTTGGGAATGAGGGAAATTCTAAATCCATTCCAAGTTGGATAAGCATTTGTGGAGCTTCCTCCTGATGAAGGAGTTTCTAAACTGCTTGCTCCTCCAAGTGAAAAAATTTCTACCTTACGGTAGGTCAGAGTCTTGTATGTCTTTAAGAAATTAAAGATCCTAACTGTAATGTTTATGGGTAGTTTTGCCTTTAGATACCTCAGAGGATATTGTGGCTCTGAAATCACCTAGAATAAGCTAAGGAGCTTTGATGATAGAAGCAAGATCTCTGAGTTTGGTCCACAGAGTAATCCTTTGGAAAGAATAGTTAAAGGTATATATCAATGATAGGTGGATGTTGGTCTTGAGCTGCAATAGGTGACCTTCTAGGTGGATCATCAGAGCTATAATGTTGGTATTTAGAATTGCAAATTTAGCAAAGTTGTTGACCAAAAGTATCCTGCCATTGGGATAATCAGCATAGTTGTGAATTAGCTTTCAATCTCCAGGAAAAAATCTAGAATATCACACTTGTTTTGCTTTATTCAAGACTCCAGTATGCCTAAGAGACTAGGCTTATTTTGCAAAATGAAGCCTCTTTATAAGAGTTTTTTCTTAGGAGAATTGAGACCCCTAATGTCCCAAACTGCGATAGAGGATTTTTTCCTTCTACTGGATCTTCTTTCGCTAGTAGAGATAAAACCAATGTCTTCGTTGCAATTATCAACAATTGAGGTTGTTTTCGTATGAGTTTTTGAAGAATTGACTTTGTATGTTGTTGTATATACCAGTTGCTCAGAACTACTAGAATGCGAAAGTTCAATTTCCTCTGCCATAATGTTTTCTTTTTCAATGACTAGAACAAGTTTTTGAGAACTAACAATATCCCCAAAGTCTTTAATTGAATGTAAAGTTTGAAAATTATCAGTTCCATCTAAATTTTGAGAAAAACCAATTTAAATACTCTACCAGTGGCTTTTTCAGGTTTTGGAAACAGAATTAATTGGAGACTTTCAAGCATAAGTGACTTTAACAGCATCTTCAACTAGTTCCATACTGTCATTTAGCCTAGTAGTGGGATCTCCTCAGTGTGTTATTGCATCAACTACTACACATACTTTGGCATAATTGATTCTACTTGTCTCAGTTGTGGCTTGATCCATACATATAGGTTTTCCTACAAAGCTAGCTAAGTGACTTAAGCTAGTGGTTATCCAATATTTAAGGGGAATTCCATAGATGCACATCCGTCAGGGGATGTTGAATTGTTTGATTTCTTGACAATTAACTCCTATTGTCCAGTTTTGAAGAAGTAATGGCTTGTTGTACACATGCCAAGGACCAAATTCAAGAATTTTAAAGGATTCAACTTTGCTATGTAATTTGGAAAAGAATATGTCTTAATCATTGGCAAGCAATTCCATGAATCCCAGGGATTTCCAACTGTTCCAAGCCCAATATTTCATGGTAGAACAGGAGACCTTTGTATAGAAAAAATCAGTTAAGGTGGCATTCCATAGTTCAATTCCAACTTTGAAAGCTGCAATAAGTGGTGCAACAATATGGGTGTTGGAGTTTCCAAGAGGTAGGGATATGCCAATTTTGGCCTGGCCTGACCCGTGGCTCGAAATGACGTCGTTTTTGACTTTTTAAAATAAATATATAAAAAATGGGTTGGGTTAGCCTGACCCATTGACATTCCCACCAAGAGGTGAGTAAAAGAGCTTAAGGTTGGGGTTGAAGTCACCAACGACTTGAGTCTAGAATCTTTTTAAGGTAGCTAAGAGGTAGCTGTTTTAGCTTTAGGAAGAAAGCTTGGGCTAAGAGTAGGTGGGGGGTGAGGGGTTCAAGGAATGGGGGCTAGCTCGACCAAGACAGTGAAGGCGAGGAGATTTGGAACATTCTCTATAACTTAGGTCATGATGCTTCAAGGATAAGGAAGGAAAGTCAGCTAAGGTGCACTACTGAAGACAGCCTGACTTACTAGTAGATGGCATGCTAGCTGGTAGAAAGGGAAATTGTCAACAGTTAGTGTTGAATGCAAAAACAAACTACTTGTTTTACGATAAAAACTAAAAGTATATGGGTCGTTAGTTGTAGTAAAAAGCGGATATCGTCCTACAAATATTGTGTTTAGACACCACTTAATTCAAGTTATGCTTTGTTTAATACTCAAATTCAAATAATAAGAACTGAAAAATAAACTAAATCAAACAAACTAGCAACAAACAATAATGTAACAAAAGTGCAGAAACTTTAATTTCAAGATTAAAGATTAGAGATCACTTTTTCCCTATCTTATCTCCCTCCTACCTTATTGATTGAATTATGCCTCACCTAAGATGTCCTAATGTTTTAATCACCCTTTCTCGAGGTGTAATCAAATGTACCTATTTAAATTAAATGGAATTGACTATGCAATCTCTCAATCTACAAAATCAGCCCACCAATTTAACTAGTTACGAAGCCATTATCCTATAGGTAATAAACTAATTAGTTAAGATCTCTTTCTAACTAATCAATTAACTTAATAAATGCAGGCCTATAGGGTGCCAACTCTTATTGTACAGCTCTATACAATTTACCTAACTCAATTTCTCAATATATTGTAAGGTTTAAGCACAACATTTATCAAAAGCATTTATTCATTCAAAACAACAAAGTAGGAGTTCAAAAAGTACTTTTAAAAGTAATCTCTACAATAAATTCAGCCACTCATAATAGAAACAAGTTCAACCATATCTATATTCTCCATAATACAAAGTAAACTAAAAACAAAACAAATACAATGGTAGCTTTCTTCCCATTTTGTATATGAAAATTTGGAATGATGGAAGCTCTTGATTATCAATCTCGAGTCCCACCTTTTTGCCCCTCAAAGCTTGTGACTTTTTGTGAACAATCTATGAAAAATATGAATGCTGGCTACCAAAATCTATGTATCTATAAGGAAGGCCTAAGGTTAGGGTAACCTAGTGTCTTTTTAGGTTTTGAAAAGATCGAAAAGTCCCTAAAAAACTTGAGTTTGGAAGTGTCCTCGCGTTTGTCCCAATGCTGGCCACGATCGTGCCTATATGATGCAATCATGTCCCTTGAGTAAGCTGTTAGTCACGATCGTGGCATGCAGGCCACGATCTTAGGCCAATCCTGGTTTTTCTGTCATGATCATGGCCTGCCTGCTATGATCGTGGGCCAATCCTGGTGCTTCTGTCACGATCGTGGCCTGCTTGCTATGATTGTGGGCTTGTGTTATGACCCGGGTTCCCTCTGAAACTCCTCCATTCTTCATTATTGACCCTGAAATAGTAGCAAACTCATCAAGACACCTCAAATAAACAACATTAAAGCTCAAAAGCATACTCTAACCCATAAAACATGTAAAACATAAATATTTAACAAATTAACACAATTTTAATCTAAACATATACTAAATAATCAAATTAACAACTAAACACACAAAAAACTACCCGCTAAAACATGATGCAATCTATAAATATCAACCTTCCCACACTTAAACTTTTGCTTGTCCTCAAGCAAAAATCAAATGCAACCAATAAAATTCTATCATCATTTTCATAAATATTAAAGCATGCAATCCCTCAAACTTTGACCAACTCAAGTGTAAAGCTACTACACACATCATGACTAATTTTCGTTGGTGCATATAAGCAAACTTAACTTATGAATCCATCACTCAAAGATAAGTATAAACTCAAAATGGACTTTCCTTACGGATTTCTCTCATTTCTCTCAAGTGTTTAATGGTTAGTGTTTCGCTCAAACTTCCTATAGGAAACCACACTATCATAGGCTTGCTAATACATAAAATCTCCTTCATAATGATTACATGCTAAGATAGATCAAAAGGACTTTTATTTCAAGTTGTAATGTGGTTTGGGCTAAGGTGGGTCAAAAAGGTTTTAGCAGTTTATGACAAGCATTTATAAAGTACTAAATGTACAAAGGGATGAAAAAGATAAACTTTGAGATATGCAAATGGATATGACTACTACTCTTCACTTATTGATGCTGCTACATGTTATTCCTTTTTCTTTTCTTCCTTTCTCTTTTGTTATTTGATTTTGTTCTTTTCTCTTTTTTTAGCATAATAAAGAAACAATGAACATGAAACAACAACTATATGTAATGTGCTCTAAGAGTAGAAGTACTTAAATCTGCTCAAAGCATCTCAGAAAGGAAAAAAATTGTAGTAAAAAAAATCCCAAACTAAAGTATCACTTATCACTCTATTAACTTATGCTTGGGTAAGCTAATGGGGTTTGTGAGTTTTAAAATGGGATGATTTCAAGAAACAAAAGGTTAAAGGCTCAACAAGGCTAGTAAGGGATAATAAAAGGGTAGGTCATTTAAGCTAAGGGTTAAAACAAAAAGGGCCTTAATTATTTCTACCTAGCATGCATCCAGCCGATTTAAATCGATTCAAAGCAAGTTTCGAAGGTAATTACCTAAGGAAGCATCACACAAAAAAGGAAATGAAATGACTATAGAATGGAGTCATAAAGGCTTAATTCCTCACACAGGCTCAAATGAAAATCCATTATACTTCTATACACTTCCTCATTGCTCAAGTGTCAAGTTCTGAGTCAGCTTATGCAGCCAACTACTTTCATCACTCCATATAGTTCAGTCTCCACTCAAGTAGCCTAATTTCACTCTCCACTCAAGTAGCCTAATTTGAGTTCACGCATGCATTTGATCTTATTTTAACTAGCATGATAGAATCTTATGGCAACACATTCATAACAAAGATTCAAATATAAAGGAAATGACATACCTAATACTAACAACCTAACATGCATTCTAAATGACATGCAAAAATGCAAACACAAATGCAATGACTACCTTCCCACACTTGAACAACATATTGTCCTTAGTGTGAAAAGGTGAACACCCAAAACCAACAAACAATACAATGAAAAACAAAACAAAAAACATAAGAAGAATAATAGAAGAGATTAAAGGGCAGATGGGCTTATGGTGGTGGGGGCGATCGAGGTGGCGCGTTTTTCCTCTCGTCCTTTGGTCCTCCAACAAACTATGATGCACAAAAAACCTTCAAGTAACCTCAAAACACATTATTGAGCACCTAAAAAACAAGAGATCGAAGGGTGAAACAAGTTAAAACCCAATCAAAACCAAACTAAACACTATCAAATCAAAGCAAAATCACACTAACACAAAGATAATAGCAAATGAAAGATAAACATGCTAAGTTAAGGTCATTAGCTTGACCATTCCACATGCAACCATGAAAGAGTGAGTGAAAGGAAAGAAAGCACTTACGTTTCTTGTGAGAATGGCCCTCCAAAGTATAGCTTGCACTTATGCCCATTAACCTTAAAAGTTTCACCTTTATCATTTTCCAACTCCAAAGCTCCATAGGGAAACACTTGAACAACCTTGAAGGGGCCACTCTATCTTGATTTGACCTTTTCGGGAAATAACCGAAGTCGTGAATTGAATAAAAGCACTAAGTCCCCACTCTTAAATTCCTTCTTCTTGATGTGGGCATCATGCCACTTCTTATCCCTTTCTTTATAAAACTTGGCATTTTCATATGCATCCTACCTTAACTCCTCCAATTCATCAAGTTGTAACAATCTCTTCTCTCTCGCTAGCTTCCAATCCATGTTCAATTGCTCTATGCTTTAACTTCAATGGTAAATGGTAAGCTTTGCCATACATAAGTCGATATGGTGTTGTACCTATGGGAGTTTTGAAAGCCGTTTTGTAAGCCCACAATGTATCATAGCTTCAAAGCCGAATCTTTTCTTGAAGTGTTCACTACCTTATCCAAAATCTTTTTCAACTCTCTATTCCCCACCTCTACTTGGCCACTCGTTTGCAGGTGGTAAGAGGTTGCCACTCTATGATGAACATTATATCTCCTTAGAAGAGCCTCAAAGGATTTGTTGCAACAGTGACTCCCTCTATCACTTATGATAGCTCTAGGCATCCTAAATCTGGTAAAGATCTTCTTAATGAACCATTGCACCACCTTGCATAATTTGTTGTAGCTATTGCTTCAACCCACTTAGACACATAATCAACTCTAACCAGTATATAAGATTTGCCTAGGGAAGATGGGAATGGTCCCATGAACTCCAAGCCCTACACATCAAATATCTCCACCTTCATGATGTTTGAAAATGGCATCTCATCTCTCTTTGAAATATTGCCAACTCTTTGGCACCTATCACAACAAAATACAAAATCTCAGGCATCCTTGAACAGGTTTGACTAGTAGAATCCACACTCCAAAATGTGAGCAGCCTTCTTGTTCACTCCATAGTGTCTTGGATAAACTAAACTATGACACTGAGTCAAAACTTCAGGCATTTTCAGGGACACACCTGCGAATCAAACTGTCATCATATATTTTATATAACACGGGTTCATCCCAAATATAGTGAGAAAACTGAAATAAGAAATGCTTTCTTTGTTGATGAAAGAGATTAGGGAGAAGAATACCACTTGAGAGATAATTGGCAATATTTGCAAACCAAGGAAGAAAAGGATTTTCTACCGTCATTAAGACCTCGTCAAGAAAACGCTCTTCAATGTCCTCTTCCTCTTCATTTTATACCCCTTCAAGTCTCGATAGGTGGTCCGCTACAACATTTTCTGCTCTTTTCTTGTCCTTAATCTCAATGTTGAATTCTTAGAGCAGAAGCACCCATTGGATGAGCCTAGGTTTAGCATCCTTCTTTGCAAAGAGATAATGCAACATCGCATAATATGTAAAAACAATGATCGTGAGCCCAAAAGATAATAACAAAATTTTTCACACACAAATACCACTGCAAGCAGCTCCTTCTCAATAGTGGTGTAGTTCAATTGTGCTTCCGTCAAGGTCTTGTTAGCGTAGTAAATTACATATAGCCTCTTCTCCTTCTGCTGTTTGAGTACACAACCAGCATAGTCACTTGCATCATACATGATCTCAAAGGGAAGTAACGAATCTAGCGATGTCAAAATAGGTGTTGTTGTAAGTGCCTTTTTTAACCTATTAAAAGCATATAAACAATCATTATTAAACACAAAAAGGCACATCTTTAACTAACAAGTGAGTTAATGGTCTAGCAATAAGAGAAAAGTCCTTGATGACCCGTCTGTAGAACCTTGCATGACTACAGAATGCTCGGATGCCTTTGATGTTGGTAGGAGGTAGGAGTTTTTCAATCACTTCAGTCTTAGCTCAATCCCCCTGCATGAGATCTTATGGCCCAAAACAACTCCCTCTTGGACCATGAAATGACACGTCTCCCAATTCAATCATTCACACACACACACACACACACACACTTGTCTATTCTCAAAATTAGAAATAAATTCGAGGTATCACTAGATAAAGGTGAAGATTGAAGATGTGCCTAAAACAACTTTTTGTACCTAAGAAGGCCACTATTAGTAATGCCTTTTAGCCTCATAAATGCCCATGCCACTTGTCAATCGGTGATGAATTTTGTGTTTAAATCGATGTTAAGGAAAGGAGTGTTAGTGTTCTTCAATGATATATTGGTTTATAATGCCTTTTTGATTGACATTTACAACATTGAGGGAGTACTTTCTCATCTAAAGGCTCATTGATCATTTGCTAACCTTAAAAATTGTTATTTTTGTCATATCTGAATCAAGTACTTAGGGCATATTATAACGAAGAAGGGAGTTTTTGCTAACTCCAAAAAAGTGAGGGTGATGATGATGTAACAATGGCCCATCCTTAAGAATTTAAGGAATTGAGAGGCTTCCTTTAGTTGACAGTTGTAGCAAAATTGTAGATCTATTAACTGATTTATTGAAGAAAGATACCTTCTTTTAGAATAATGAAGCTATAACTGATTTATTGAAGAAAGATACCTTCCTTTGGAATATTGAAGCTATTACTGATTTATTGAAGTAAGATACCTTCCTTTGAAATAATGAAGCTGTTGAAGCTATTCAAAATCTTAAGAGGCTATGATAAAAATACCAAACCTAGCTTTGCCAGATTTTGAGAAGTCATTTATGATTGAGATAAACGTTTCAAGCATGGGAGTGGAGCTATTTAAATGTAATAAAATTTACCTATTACATTTTATAGTCAAGTCCTAAAGGGGAGAGCTTAATTGAAGTCATTTTACGAGAGAGAATTGATGGTGATAGTGTTTGCTACTAAAACATGATGCCATTATCTTATAGGCTAAGAATTCTTGGTGTAGACTGACGAAATGAGTCTCAAACACCTTTTTGAGCAACTACTAGTATATGAAGAATATTAAAAGTGGTTAACCAAATTATTTTGTTTTAACTTTAAAATCGAGCATGAACTAAGGGAGAAAACAAGGCAATTGATGCGTTGTCCAGAGTATCAAAATTGCTAAATAATATAGTTGCCTAATATTTACATACGATTGAGTCAATGCACAAGTGAACCAATATCAAGAATAGAAGGCCATTAAAGAGGTCTTGAGAATCGATCTAGACAGCAAACTCAATTGGTTCTTAATACAAGGACAGTTAAGATAAAAAAATTACCTCATAATTTTGAAATAATTTCATTTGGTTGAGTTTCATAAGAGCTTGGTTAGTGGGCACTTTGGATTCTTAAAGGCTTAATTTGAAAACTTTTTAGAGGCAGGTGATATGACAAAAGTTAAAAATGTGTAGTTTGATGTATTGTTGTGGTGGAAGACATATGCAAGTGCCTTTTTGATCATGTAAGAGATTGGAAGAGACCTTTTAGCAATTCCAGTATCTACTATTGCTTTAGAGTCTACTTCTAGTACTAATAGTGAGATAATCAGTCCTCATCGTGTTCGACTTCATCATAATACTATAAAAGCTCTTATGTGTGCCGAAAGTTAGTTATATGATGAATATATTAATGGTAAATTCTTTTTTTAAGGATATATTAGTTTTGTTTGACTTAATAATTTTAACAATCATATATTATTTTATCTTATATTATCTTTTTGTCATTTGATGAACCACTAACAACAAGCTAAAACTGATTTCCATAAAAACTATCTATGAATCTTAGGAGGAAATCTATCTAAACCTCTAGAAATTGCTAAACTTTTAAAGGAATGGTGGCAAGGGATGATCGAACTTAAAAAAGTAGAGGGAATGGATAAATACAGGGGAAGAAGAAGAAAAAAAAGAAGGATGAGAATTTTTAACGAAAGGCCATTAAGGGATTGAAAATAAAACTTATTAGAAAATTTGCCAACTTGAAACTTGCTAAAGTAGAAACAGTTGAAAATGGTTAAAAAAGACAAAGAAGATAATCAAGCCATTTTCTTCTTATTTTATAAATGGAATTTACTACGACATTAAAGATTTATGATTTTTTATGTGAAACGATCCTATTATGTTATTATTTTTTCTTCTTTCTTTTTTCTTTTTCATTATTAAATTTAAATAAATTATAAAATTACCATCCTAAAACACTTAATCCTACAAAATTACATATTCTTCTTTGCATTTTAAAGTTAGGGAAAATTATAAAAAATTTTGAACTTTACTCAATTTTACAATACAATCTAAAATTTTAGAAAGTAATAATAAAATACTTTAACTTTTAATTTATTTCAAAAATAATTCGTCATTAATTCTTCGTTAATGGTGTTGAGATAGCAAGCCACATTAAAAAACTCAGTCACGTGTCCTTTTTTATTGTCACATCATATTAAATATTAAAAATTTAAAAAATCGAACCTTAAAATTTGATTTATGTTGCCTTCTATCCCTAAAAGAAATCCTTTGGCTTTGTGTCTATCTCCTCACTTAAAATCATCTTGTTTTTCAAAGAATGGTCACAATATTCTTAAAATTGAAAACATTTATAAGCATATGAACTGGCCCATGATTTTATTTAGAGACCAATCACACGAGATAATCATGGGCAATAGTTTTAAACACAAATTAAAAATTATAATATTTTATTACCACTTTTTAAAATTTTCGAGTTCAATTTTTTTTTAATTCACCATTAAAATTTAAACTTAACTCGTTTCAACTAAAATTTAATTATTATACATTAAATGAAAAGTAAGATTTGATTACATCTAAATAATTGGAAGTTAAACAAATATAATTGAAATTAATTAATTACAATTGACCAAATTAAAAAATAAATAACCTCAATTTCTTATCTTCAAAAAATAAAACTTAAGTAAAATTAACGAAATTATTGCGACAATTTTTGTGGGGATCGTCCTATGGCCAACAGCGAATTCACTTAGTGAACTGGGAGGAAGTCTGTAAACCAAAAGAGATGGGAGGTCTTAGCATCTGGAAAATTCGGGAAACTAATGATGTCTTTCTGGCGAAATTAGGCTAGACTCTGGTTGCCAAGCCTAATACCTTATGGGTAAAAGTTCTCTCGGCTAAATATAAATTCGATGCCAATAATTTGCCCACCTCCTTGGATGCAACAGTCTCAATGATCTGGAAGAGCATTAAGGCCACTTGGCCCATAGTCCTATAGGGCATTACATGGATGATCGACGATGGCCTTAAGACTCGATTCTAGCTAGATCCTTAACCATATTACATCCCCTTTCCCTGAGTCCACTCTCAATCATAGTGTCAACTCTTTTACGGACGTTGCCGGTAATTGGAACTGGGACGCCTTTCAATCCTGTCTCCCAATATTGATTTGTCGATCAATTGCAAGAACGTTCCCACCCAAGCCCTACCTGGGGGAGGATAAGTTGATCTGGGGAGTCTCCGATACTGGATAATTCATCGTAGCTTCAACTTATTCCCTGATTATGGACCACGAACACCACTCACCACACGGGTTGTAGAAGGCAATTTGGCGATGGCAGGGCCCACAATGCGTTCGCTCCTTCCTCTGGCTCCTCGCTCACGATCGACTACTCGCTAACCAACAACGCGTTCGTAAGCACTTCACTAGGGATGGCGCTTGTTATCACCGCAGCTTTGAAGAATCATCTCTTCATATAGTGCGAGACTGTATCAAAGCTCGCCAAGTGTGGCACATTTTTACTTCGCATCTAAGGTCTATTGACTTTTTCACTACGCCACATCAAGAGTAGATATTGCAAAACCTCCAACATCACCAAAAAGTTATGGGGCATAATTGGTCGACTCTATTTGGCACTACCTGTTGGTTCCTATGGACATGGAAAACATGACCCTTTTTTATGAACATTTTAATTGGCCTTCCTCACCTGATGTCCTCATTTTGTCTTATGCAGATCAGATCCACAAGCCTGCTGTGTGGCAAAGCCGAACTGACACTAGTCATCGTCCTCGTCAAGAACAAGTCATTGGCTGGGAAAATCTTCCCTTAGGATGGGTCAAACTAAACATAGACAGAGCATGCAGACATTCTCAGTCCTCGACCGCAGGAGGTGGACTTCTACGAGACAATACAAGCAATTGGCTTAGAGGTTCACACAAAACCTAGGATGGTGTTCGTCGGTGTCTGCAGAACTCTTGGGACTTTTCACCGGACTTACACTCGCGTGGGATTTGGGGTATCGACGGATTGAACTTGAAGTGGATTCTATAGTGGTGATCAACATACTATCTTCCTCAAACCACCGATCAATGACTCTCAATCTCATTGTTCGAGGTATTCACGAATTGTTTACTCGTAACTAGACTGTTGCACATCGCCACATTTTTGGAGAGTTGCAGAACATTTTGATATAGGAGTTACCTATTTTAATACTACACCCATTGGGTGTCTTTTTCTCCTTCTAGAGGATATGTCGGGGATTTGTTTCCATAGGCTCATTTTGTAATCCGTTTTGTTTAATTTCCTTTTATAAAAAAAAGTAAAAATTTAAAAAAATGTTTATTTATTTAATTTTTAGTGTAATCCGTTCATTGAATTTTTTATGATCACTTAGAAGTTTGCTTCTTCTCTTAATCTTAAAGAATTTTTAAGACCAAACAAGACCTAAGGTTCTTATTATTTCTATTTTATTAGATTAAAGAAATATGAAAACAAAATTATTAAAAATTTGTTTATTACAAAAGACATCTTCATCTTCTTAAAGCTCTATTATTTAACTAATTTACACACCATATTCCTTAAATAATTAAGTTGAATTTAAATGTTTGAAAACTTGATTGCTTATTTAAAAAAGGTGTATGTTGAAGTTGACCAATGGACTAACGTATCCTCCTTACAAATCAAATCCTCCATTTCAGTTATTCAGTTTGAACTCTGTTAAATTAAATCTTATTCATATATTTATGTGGGGTTCATATAAATATATAGATAAAATTTAATAGAACATGATAAGAACAAATAATCGGAGGAGACCTGATCTTCCTTCCGTACGCTTTCTTTTGCAAGTTTTCAAGTACGTATTTACCAAAAACAAAATGTGCAAATCGCAAAGTAGAGACCTGGAAGTTTAGATTATTGATAGAAACGATGAGCAATGAAAAAGCAACAGACAATCTACGAACCTAAGAAACCATCCACCCTTTCGTTAGTTTTCTTGGACAGAAATTTCATGCAGATTGGTGGTTGCACACCAGCTAAGGCAAGAATCGAACTTGGCAAAGTCCAAATCCCATCACCACAAATCAAACCAGAAGCTACCGCAGGTCCAAATGCATCAGCGTTTGCCTTGTTTACCTTACTCCACAAGAAAAGTATCAAACTTCCAACGCACATGTCAAAGGCAAAGTATCCTCCAAGATAGAAAGGTATTGCCATAGCCATAGGAAGCGGGATGAACCTAGCCCGTTTCTTTCCCACACTATCTCGTATTGCATTGATAACCATGGCTACTATGAAGAATGAATAGCAGAGCGTGAGACAGTGCCTTGGTAAGGTTGAAAACCCCTCAACGCCCAATATTGCCATATTCCTATACACAAGAGCATACGGGGCTGGATACTCTGAACTAGGAGAACCCAGATCAGGGAAAGCTTTGACAAAAAGCCAGAATACACATGGCGAGATTACACAGCCCATTGCAGTTCCGATGACCTGGCTGATGAACATGGACCTTGGTGAAGCCAGTGTCATGTAACCGGTCTTAAAATCCTGCATAAGGTCAGATGCCGTTGACACAATATTCATCATGACCCCACAGGCTGCTAAACCTGCAAGAACCCCACCATGAGCAGCTCCTGCCCATGCTCCAATTGTGAAGATTGCAAGCTTTCCATATGTGGATGCCAATGACCAATCTGTTAGTCCACAACCATAAGCATTACAGAAGGCTAGTGCTGGTGCAATGATGTAAATGATGACAATATAGTACCACTTCAGTGGGTGGAAGATATGAGGAACTGCAATTATGGAGACGATTGCTATGACCACATAGCCAACAATAGCCAACCATGTGGGTATTTGGTCTTTCAGAAACAATTCTGTGCGCTTTTGCTCATCAAAGGATTGAGATGGAGGGGGAGAATTTTTGCCAACTGGGAGCACTGTTCCCGAGTCTTTCTTATAAAATTGATTGAACAAACCAATCAGAGTATGGCCGAGGACTTTGATGAAGTTATATAATCCATCACCTAGTATCATAGCTATGGCAATGAACACCTGTAAGAGGATAAAGTACTAAATTATCGAGCCATGTTTGATAATAAGTGTCAGTTTTTAGGATGGAAGAATCTACCTTGTAACCTTGCAGGCCATGGAGGCTTGTAGACTTGAGATTTGCGGGATACCAATGACCTTTCTGGTTGTCTATAAGGGGCCACATGATACCCCATGATAGAATGGCTCCAACCAGCAAGGAAATGTTAATAAGATATGGGCAGATCATCCCCACACCAACGTAAGTAGCAGAGAAATCGAAATAAAACCTGCCCAAAAAGTATTCAGCAAAAGAGGTGAAGGAAAAAGATGAGGCAGAGAGAAATCAATGTTTTCAAAGCATAAAAATGGGCAAATATGTACTGCATGCATTATTTCAGTGCAGCAATCTCTATCTTGAGAGATTCATATAATCATCATTACTAATGGCTTCCTAGTCCTGATTGAGTAATTAATCAGTTCTTTGCAACAAACAAAAGTATATAACTTCTAAATCAATGTAAAAATTAGAGCTATGTACTGTACTTGTGTTCATAGGCCTGGAGGCCAAAGCTAGGGAAGTTTACAAATCCACAGTCATCCCCTGCAGTAAAAAACCACTGGAAGAAGCCCCAGAAGAAGCTGAAGGAGAAAAACTTGCCCAATGTCTTCACTTGTTTCCTGTAACAAAATTTGCAGAATGAGACAGCTAGACTTGTCTAACCAAAAAAATGCAAAAACTTATCAAGAAGATGACTAAAGGCCTCACTTGGCTAGCTTGGCACCCTGAGGAGTGTGGAAGCTGTTGATAAGATGGGCGGTTGCGGTGCCACTCGGATAGGTCAATTTGAAATCTATTACCATTATCTGAAGCATTTAACATTTTGTCAACTCAAACTTCTGTTAAGCATGATAGAAAGAAAAAAGAAAGTGAACGACTCTCTTGTGTAGTTGTGTTGTATTTCCTCATTTGATGAATATGACAAGATGAACAACAATGGTACAATAAAAAGGTTGCTATAGAGGTATCAAACTTCTCTTTGCTAAGATTTTAGCTTTTTAGCTAAGATTATCATATATGAATCAGTCAAAGATAGTAAGGCTAGATGACCTATTAAAAGATATGATAAGTCCAACAACCAAAAAGGCACATAGCTTTTATTGAGCAAGCAACAGTATACTGTCTGATTTTTACCCTGAACTTTACATTTCAAAATCTCAATTTTTTAAAATATACAAACTCAATCTTATATTGCACCTTTCAACGCAATGTTAATCCTGAGGTGCTATATGTTCATCCAAAAGTGCAATAAACTATACAAGATTCCATCTCACATTCAGTTTGAGCAAATCCTGCCACTGGTCTATGAATGATTATGATTTCAACAGTAAGTAGCAAGCAGCAGTACTGTATGCATTTTGTTCCAAAATGATTTAATTTATTGGGATGAATGTTAATAATGAAGAGTACATATCTATAAGCATACGATAAAAGAGACCAAACCTTCCGAAGAGGCACCACAGAAAATAAGCCAAGAAAGCTGACAACAAAAAGGAAGCCTATCATCCAATGCAATGATGGGTCCTTTATGTTCTGCTCTGGATTGGTTTCTGTTGATTGTTTTGCAATGGTTGTGCTCATTCCAAAGAGGTAACTTCCAAAACCACCTGAATAAATTCAGAAAAACAAGGGGATGACATCAAAGTGAAGACTCATGCAGTGTTGAACATCCAATATACACATGCATGACATTAATCCTAAAGAAAATCTGGGCGCATGCTAATTAAGACAGATAAAAATACTAATATCTAAAAGAATCATCAACTTCAGGTTTTCCCAATTCGAACTGTAATAATAAGACAGGTGAGATCACTCATTTAATTAAATGGATAGAAATTATATGTAATACCGCTAAAAGCAATTCCAGAGGTGGCAACAACGCAGGTCTGAATGACGGTGTTCTCTTGGCGGGTAAAGGGTTGCTTGAAGAAACCAGCTTTTTGAACCAATTTAGTCCACATCTTGACAAAGAAGAAGCCTAAAAGACCGGCAGAGACGTTGAGAGATGGGATTATGCCAGTTGTTAAATTCAGTTTCATCACTATAAAGCTGAACAAAACACCCAATACAAGGCTCACAAACAATGCCCTTAGAGTCAACTGGTTTTGCCATGCTGGTACTTCTTTGGCCTCAAACAACCTCTCTATAGAATCAATCTTTTCTTCTTTTTCTCCTGCTTCTGCTATATTGTTATTATGATCTTCATCAACTACAAGTTGATCTTCTTGATTATGGCCAATGCGTTGATGACCATCTCCCTCTCTATAACTATTCATGTCGCTTCTGTGACTGTAGTCGTCAGTGTTCTCACTACCCACTTTCTGAAATAAGGAGATTCAATGGAAGGCAATAAAAAAAAACCGAGAATTTACGAGGAGAAAGATGGACTAGTTTACATTCTGAGATTTCTTTCTTCCAACTCTCATTAATAATTACAGCTGTTCTGTATTCCTACATTTCTATATATGCGTCGAGCAATTAATGTAATCACAATAAATGAAATCCTAGGAAAGATGCCGAAATTTGTCTGATAAGGATATATTTGTATGGATATTCATATGTAGCAAGCAGTAATCTTACGTTGTTGATATGTTTCGCTGGTGGTTGTCCAATTCAAGCGTCATAACTAGTAACATCTGTCTGTGAACAAGTATCGTCTAAAATTACAAACATCTGTCTACATTCAAGTCGATGTGGCTGGCCGGATGGCTTGAGTTGCGTCTGTACGTAGTCATGGATTTGACCCCTTCTCTGGCTCTAAACGCATTAATGTATATAAGCTGAGAATGTTGTTAACTAATTCCTATTCCGTTAAATCTCATCCGTAGAATTCACATAAATATGTAGACTAGATTAAGTGGCATAAGGTTGTAACACTCTAATAAAAACAAGGTGCTCCAACCCATTTAGCTAAAAGGTAACTAGCTCGATATTTCGAATAATCTTAGGTACAAAATCGTAATATAATAATAAATTAATGTAATATAATGACTAATGAATGAGCACGACAAACAAATGTAAATTTTTATAATATTATAATGAAAATTAAAATGTTTATTATGTTAATAACTAAAATGTATAATCGCCTCATTTAATATAAAGATTAAATTTAAAAATTAACGTAATCGGTATACAAAACTTTTCGTACCTTTAACCTATGATCTTATAGCTACAAAAAAATAAGTTTACGTATTGTTTCAAGACTTATTTAAGTATATAATAATATTTTTATATTATGTAAACGAAAGATATGAGATATTTTTTTTATATTTATATTTGGTAGAAAAATATATTCATAGATCAACGCACAATTTTTTGGCACATTAATTAAACGTATTTAATATTTTAAAACAATATAAAAGATACAATTACTAAAAGAAAACAAATTGTCATAACTTTCATCATAAATGTGGCAGAAAAGGATAATAACAAATGTTGGGTCTACGAAGTGTGATTGATCCTAGCCTTGGACTTTCCTCTAATTGCTAACTATACTATAAAGTTGACTTCTGGGAGGTGATTGTTAACCTGTAAAAGGCAAAGTCCACTCGTGGTTCTATAAAGTGATTCTTAGATGATTCAAAGCAGATATATTGTTGAATAGGCTATCTAGATTAGAGAATTTTCCTTCTTAGTGTAAGAAATGTAAGGAGGCATGGCATTTTATTTCTTATGTTAGCCATCCCTTTGAAATTCTAAAAAGTCTAATGTCAACAATTTCATCTACACCATGTTTGGAACCATAAGAACTGAATTCAATTACAACATTAAATTCAATTCAACTGTTTGGAATAGAAAAACAAAGATTAATTTAATTCAGATATGTAATTGAAACCCACTACTCTTTATAAATTCAATTCAGCTACAAACCCTCGTGAATTGAATTACAAACGCATGCAACTCTCGTTTTTAAACGTTGAAAATGAGTCTTCCAATAATACCCACGCAATAACCCTATTATCTTTTCAACTGCAACCACTCTTCTCCCATTTTACTACTCTTCAACGCAACCACTCTTCAATTCCCATCTCACTACTCTTCAACGCAGCCACCCTCCTACCAAGAAGAACAACAACACCTTCTCTTCGGCACCTCCGACAGGTTTGTGTTAATTTCGTATTCTGTGGATTGAGTTTCTGGGGGAAATTAGGTTGCGAGTTTTTGAAGGGAGTGGTTTGTTGGACCTCGAAATTTTCTTGAAAATTAGAAATTATTAAATGAAATGTAATGAGAAAATATGGTATGATTCCTTGCAATGAATGAAAAGTATGAATGAACCTATGAGCATTTGATGAAATGAAAGACATTTGAGTTTTCTTGTGTTTTGCATATGTTTAATAAAAAGGTGATGTAGTATGGTTTTGAACATGGCCTTGTCTAATGAGTAGAATGGTGTTTGTTGTATTTTTGAGACAATTTCTGGATTTGGTGTGGATTGGTTGACTCTATTAGCTCCCTTGAGTGTTATGGAGGATTCCAATGATTTATCATATGTTATGTATGTGTTGTGGGAGCTTTACTGAAATTGATGTGGAAAGAATTGATTTGGTTTTTGATGACTTTGAGATTTTGGGTAAATTTGTATGTGTAAGGGTACCATGACAATTATAGTGAATAAATTGATTTGAATGGAAGTTGAAAAGCAAGAAATGAATAGTGAAAGTGTGAGATTTTGGAGAATTGTAAGTTTGAATTTTGTTTGGGATGAATAGTAGCAGAAAGTGATTTGTAAGCTGAAACTTTCATGAATTTTTCTGGGTTGATCTGGAAGGATTTTGATAAAATGATCTTCATGAAAGTTATAGCTTTTCTTGATAGCTTCATATCGCTATAAAGTATGACATTTTTTGATATCGGGATTGAAAGTTATGACCATTCGAATTTAAGTTTATTTTTCTTTGTTTTTGAAAATGCTCATAAGGGTAAGTTTTGTGCATGCTAGCTTTGAGGCAAATGCTGGATTGATATGGTTTGAATTGGGCCAAGTAGCCTCTTAAAAATTGTAGAGGAATTTCATAGCTTTCCAATGAGGTATAGCATGCCATTTTTGGATGTGGGAGTTGAAAGATGTGATTTTTTGAAGTTTGAATGTTGTTTAGTATGGAAATTTCAGGGCAGAAACTTTGATTGGAATTTTGACCCTTATAGAGATGGAATTTGTTCTTGGAGTCTTCATGAAAATTGTAGGTCATGTTTTTATCTTTCCATTGATCTAAAGTATGACATTTTTGGACAATGGAATGAAAAGTTATGATGTTTAGAAATTCTGATACTGTTTAGGATGAAGTTGACAAATAGTCACTTTGTTTGGACCTTTTGACCCCTTTAGAGACCTAAGTTGTTTTTATGTCCTTCATGAAAGTTGTAGAGCGTTATTTTATCTTTCCATTGGTACCAAGTTTGTAAAATTTGGAGTTCTGGGTAAAAAGATATGAAGGTTGGAAGATAGGATGTTGAACTGGAAAAATTCTCGGCTAGGCAAGAGTGCGTCTGGCGCACGAGCGCGGGCGATCGCCGAGAATGCGATGCGGCCGACCTCTGATTTTCTGGCCGACCTCTGATTTTCTGGCCGATCTCTGGTTTTCTTGCCGATTCCGAACTCTCTCCACTTGTTTGGCCATAACTTTTTCGTCCGACTTTCGATTGACCCGATTTTTGAAGCGTTGGATTCCTAAGACATCCCTCTAATTTGAAAAAGATTGATTGAATCAAAGTGAGAGGATCAATTATAAGAGTATAAGTTGGATATTTTTTGGAACATGCTTCAGTAATTTGGAGATATCTTGATCTGTACAACTCCGATTGAGTTGATTCTTATTACTAATTAAAATAGAGACATGGATCTACAAATGTCCTGAAGGAATCTAATTTCAATTCAGTCCCTAAGATGTTCAATTTATGGAGTGAAGTTAGGTGTAGTGTTCAATCTTGGTTTAGTTTTGGTCTGAAAGTGTTTTAGCCATAACTTCTTCATTTTTGAACCAAATTGAGTGTTTTT
>JAOTBA010000007.1:3237423-3255687 GCA_025629845.1 Erythroxylum squamatum | reverse complement strand
TCTGCCCTTTGATGAGTTGCTTCAGCTAGCTCACTACTAGTAGCAACACCTTCATCTGGATTGGGATCACTATGTGCAATCTCATTGCACCTAGTGTTAATAGAGCTGCTGCATTCTTCATCAGTTATATTAGGTTGTTCCTCCCTCTGTTGAGCTGATTCAATAGCGTTCTCCATCTGATTATGAACTATTGTGTCCAAAGATCCATTATGTGTCAGAAGCAACACTGGATTCTCCTCCACTTGTTCTGTCTCCTTGTTCTGCTGTGGAAACTCCTGCTCTAATTTTTCCAGCCCCATCACTTCTCAATAATCCCCTGTAAGAAAAGTTCTACCCGTAGGTTTCCATTCCTTTCCTTGAGCCTTGAGGGATGGTCTCCAATGGTAGGAGACAAACACCTTATCTTCTCTAAGGGAATTTTCATCAGCTAGTCTAAGTATAGGAATGCTCTCTTGCAATTATTTTGTGATATCCATGCTGATACATAACCGTGCAAATCCTACCCGTTTTCTCATGGCTGTGTTCTCATCCATACATAATGGCTTGCCTAAATAGCTTGCCAACATACTCAACCCCTTAGTGGTCCAATATTCTAAAGGAATATTGTGGATATTTACCCATAAAGGAATACTCTTTCTTCTGATTTTCTCCAGTTCCATTCCTGGATGCCAGCTTTGTAGGAATAGAGGAAGCTGATAAATATGCCAAGGACCTTCTTCTAAGACCTTTAAAGCTTCGGATTTGGAAGAAAAGGTAAAAATAATATTATCCTCTTCGGATAACATAACCTCCAAGAGTCCTCTTCCCTTCCAATTCCTAGCTACCCAAGCTTGAATGATGGGAAAAGCAGGTCTTTTCCCCATAAAGAATCCAATTAGAGTAGCTTCCCAAGATTTTGCTCCTTGTTGAAGAATATCAATACTGGGAGCAACCATCAGCTTGCCATCAAATTCCACTGGAGGGCTGAACTCCAATGAGGAGTCTGATCCATCACCCACTACTTGTTTCCAAGTTCTCTTGGGTCCATTTGATTTGTTACCCGCTACAGCAGCAGCTACAAAGCTCTTAGGTTTAGCCAGAATGGGGTGGTTTGGGTTAGGATTAGGGTTAGGGTTGGGATGAGGGTTAGGGTTTAGGTTAGAGCTTTGAACTGTGGATAACAGAGGGAGAAAATCTGATTTCAATATATTTTGCATGTTGTTTGAGTGCAGGCCAGATCTGGGACAAGGAAGCCAGCTAGAGAACAGAGTGCTGGAGACTCGAAGGAGGGCAGAAAGAAGGGGTTGAGATTCTGAAAGCAGGTTCGAAGGATGGATGATTCTGAATGCAGGTTTGAGTTTCTGAATGCAGGATTGAGCAAGCAGAGGGGCAGGTCAGAAAAGAAATGGGAAAAAAGTTTTAGGTAAGAGAAAACTAGGACAGAAGCAATGCAGATCTGGGAAAGGTGAAGAGGGAGGGTAGGAAGAAGCAGAGCAGAAGAGAATGGGTTAGGCTGAAGATTGGAGGTAGTAAGCAAAGCAGAGGAGAATGGGGTAGGCTGAAGTTTAGAAATGCTGACTTCAAAAATGAGAGAGGAGTTGCAGATCTGAGAATGGTGAGTGAGAAGGCTAAGAGAAGAAGCAGGCAACAAGGTAGGTGAAGAGAGGGAAAGGGATAGAGGAGAAGGTGGCTAGGGAAAGTGCAGTGGCCTGGGAATGGTGGAGGGAGTGGCTGGGGAGACATTGGAGATTGAAGAAGGAGGTGGCTGCTGCAGGGGAAACATTATCTCTTGCAGGGGAAACATATTAATGATAGCATTATATTCAATTCAACTGTTTGAAACATAAAAAAGTGGTGGGTTCAATTTATATATGAATTAACTTTCATCATCTTTTATAAATTAAATTTACTAGAAAAAGTATTGAAATTGAATTATAAATTGAGACTTTAATTCTTCTTTTGAATATTAAAAATATCCTTCTAATAATATTCATCTAATCCTACCATATATCTCTTATCTTCCTGCAGCTCCTCTCATCTCAAACAACCCCTCCTATCAAGAAACGAAACAATAACACTTTCTCCACGAATCAACACCTCCCATTATATTTAGGTTTTTTCTTTTCCTTGTTCATGAGTGTCTTTTCCTTTTTCGTTTTTTTTGTCTATGATCATCGTTCTCTTTTAGATCCATTGTTTGATTTAACTTCTCCTTTCATTTTCCCATTCTATTTACGCAAAAGAACTACTGCTCGTTCATGCATTTTTAAGCTTCCAAATTATAATAATTTTTTATTGTCTTCATAACTCGGTCTAGTCTAATGTCATTTGCAATCAATTTTTTCTTTTCATTTTAATAATGAACTTTTTTGATGATATCACTTATAATGAAATTGATGTTTATAACTTGCTCTATATAAGTATGAATGTTTATTATTTAATAAGATTAGTTTTTAGTCAAGGATAAAAATGTCATATGAAATAATTGAATTCATTTTGATTGTGTTCCAAACAGTGTAACTGAATTCAATTCTAATATTACTAGGTTTGTTCCAAACAATGTAAATTTAATTTAATTCAATCTCATTAATGTAATTGAATCCAATTCGTTAATTAATTCAATTCGAAGGTTTCCAAACACAGTGCTATTAATGATTTCCACTTAATACCTCTTGTGATGTGTCTAACTGATTGTAGACTTTCCAAATATACTGTCAAACCAAAAGAATACTTTTGTGGCATTACCAATTTTGTATCTGATGAAGCTTGTTATATTTGGTCTCAAGTTTGGCATTGTCCTAAGAGACTAGGATAAAGCAACATTAGGTTGGTTTTGCCAAAATAGTTTGCCTTATAGATTCTCTTTATGTATCCATTTTACCTAAAATTATTGTTGATCATTGAAAAACATCCATATTCTTGCAGCAGATAACACATTTATTGATTAAACTAATTGATGTGATTCCCAATCCAACCTCCTCTTTCATGGTATAATTGTCCCCTCTTTGAGTCTATACGAAGTTCTTTTGGTAATTCTCAGTCTATTTGGTCACCTTAGCTAGTAGGAGACCAATGAAAAAGTGGCATAGAATCCAAATAAAAAGTAGTAGTTTTTTTACATTAATAAATAATCTTGAAATGATAGTGAAGAACTTAAGGGTCCCTATGAATGATTTAGTTGACCTTGTATTCATAAGAGGTAGGAAAAAGTCACGTATAAAGGATAAGCTATAAGTAGGCATTAGAGAAAAGCTTGCAAATTAATGGTGTAAGCACCTCCATTCTTAATCTAAATAGGAAGGATACAGGGGATTTCCTTTCCAAAACCATTTACTCCTTTAAATTGTGAATTGATGCTCCACTAATAAAATGTAAGGAAAAGGTAGTGGAGAAACATTGGTCAATATAGTTGGTAAAAATGTTACAAAGACAAAAGATAAAAAAAGAGTAGTTACAATAAATTTTCATTTTACCAACTTTTTTTGAAATTAATATTAAACATTAAATTTTGAGAACCATTACTTTTGTTATAGCTTCTAAATAGGTATTATACAATTAATATGTTGTCACCAATATTTCTTCCTAGAATAAAATCACTTTGGGTCTCATTGATCATTTTTGTGTGATTTTTTAAAAAGAATGTTACAGCAAGAAATTGGTTTAGATTCTTATAAAGATGAAGGGTTACAAGTCTTAGGAACTAGTGTTATGAATTAGTCTTTACCTAAGCAAATTTCCATGATTGAAGAAATTAAGGATTGCATTTGTGACTTCCTCCTTTATAATGTATGTGTTTTGATAGATTAAAAAAATAGACCAAGCTAGGGCTCTTCATTAGATTGACGCTAATGACTAAGTTCTAAATTTATCGACAGAAACATAAACCATTGCTAAATTTTTACCAACAGAGTGATATATTTTGCTAGTAACTTACGGACATATTATTTATTCCCTCGCTAATTAGCGGTAGAATGGTATTTTTACCGACAGAAGTTATTGTCCCATCACTAATTAGCGACAGATTATTGTAGTTCTTTTGGGAAATTTAACTTTGATAAATTTCTACCCCCATTTCTCACTTCCTACCTGAGTTTTTTGTTCATAATCTTAGGATTTTTTGTTATATTTAATTTCTGTAAATAGTATAACATTGATTGATAAATATAAATTAAACATTATCCTAATTGTTAATATAATCAAAAATTAAAATGTACACAAATAAGTATCTTGAAAATAACTGTAAATTAAGAATTTATACAAAAAATTAAGTGTAGAAAAACATCAAATACATTCACTTATCCATCTAAGTTATGCAGGTGGTGAAGGTGGATGGTCTGACTGCTACAATGAGGTATTGTCCCTCCCCTTCAATTGATCCATCTCATTAAGAAGTTGGGATATCTACTCTATTGACGGTTGCAATTGAGTTGTTAGCCTCTCTACTGTGGTCTCAAGCTGAAGGACTTTTTCATTTGATGCGGACCGCCTACTAAATGCAACTGTAGTGGATATGGAGGATTGCGAATAACATGTGTTTACAAATGAACCTAAGCCGAAAATCCTTCCACGGCGATCCCTACCAACCACTACATCATGATATGCTTAACTCTTATCAACAGTTTCATAGTTTTGAGATTGTCGTTCAATGTTTTCTTGTATTTAGTCATATCATTATAATTGTTTATATTAATAAGTGATACTTTTTAAGAATTAATATTAAAGTATAGATTTTATATACATAAAGTTGTCTGCATCAGGTGTTGATGAAGGTCACACCATCATGCTTTTTAGTGTGAGTGTGCAAAAAGAGTTGGCATGGTGTAGGCTTCCTGCCCATAAACTTTTCATGCATCAGAATAAATTGTTATAACTGAATTACAATTTACAAAAATTTTGGCAGAATTTCCTCTATTTTTATGATATTTACCTCCTGTTAGAAAAAATTTTAACTCAACAACACAACCATTAATGGCACTAGACATTTATAACATTATTATTCTCCATAATGCACATATATTTTCATTTTAAATTTCATATATCAAATTACATTGAAATCAAATTACATACTTCAAAGTAAAAAAATTAGAATATAAGTGTAAAGTTTTGATACTTACAAGTTGAAGTGCATGCTCCTGGTGGGTCAAAGATCCTCTAGTGTATACGAGTAGACTCTCTTCGTCTAGTCCTCCATGTTTATTGGTAGAATTGCACTCTGAAATGGATATTGCCTCAAGTGATGCCCAATACTACTGCCAACGACTCCATATTTTTCCAGATATATATGGTGGTCGTACACCATGCTTATGTGTCGAAGCAAGAGGGTCTCTACAACGTGTACAAGCTCGCCTCTCCCATACATTATGCAATATTTATTTCTTCCATAGCTAAAATAATGACTTAATTGCAATAATTCTAATTAAATCAATTAGTAAGATTTCATATTAGATATGAAATACTACGCCTTTGAAAAAGTCAAAGTTATTGATTTAAAGATGTGATGCTAAGTTGAAGCATATATTATCCAATAATTTTCGAACTAGATTGGGTATAAAGGATTTTGAGATATCCAGAAAGTTGGATATAATCTTACAGAAACATTGAACAAATAGTTTATTTCAATATATACTTATATGAGAATGGTTCTTAAGTTATGTGAGTAAGATAAAATTTGAAAAGTTTAAATCTCATGACATTACATCCAATTGGAACTAATGCCTTTGTATAGTTAAAAGTATACGAGATATTGAAGTTGTTTACTTATTTTAAGTCCAAGTATATAGATAATATATAAAAAATGTTTAGTATTTCAGATATCTAATACTTATGAAGTATTAAAGATATTCATTACTCTATATATGAATTGATATTTGAGTTCAAGGTTATATGGATATTAAATTTAAAAGTAAACCTTGATTAAAGTATATTTTACTTATAACATTATTATTTTGAGATCAGAAAGGTGCCAATATAGTAACAGTTGCTAATTAAGCCATAATGCATTTTTTATTTAGTGGAAATGATTACTCAGATCAAAAAGTTCTTTAATGAACTTGATATATTTCCTTACATTGTTTAGACAGTAATGTACTATAGATAATTAGAGCCACTGGACATGCAAAAGGAGCTAGGGTCTTATGAAAGATCCAAGTATCTATTAGGCAATTTCTCTTAATTATGATGATAGTTAAGATGAAATTTATAAGATTTAAGCAAATACTCACTATAAAGAAACTTGTAGAATTCTCTCACTAACCCACAGTCCCAGCAATAGCATGATTGTGATATAGTGATATGATATAAGATACTTAAACGATGACTTAGTACAAGTGTAAAATTGTTGGTTTATGCCTTATAGCCAATCGGTTAGTTATAGTTTAGTGACAAAGTAATTTAAAAATATTCTTTTTCTTATACATATTCAAATGTATATGATAAAGTTCATGAGATAAATATACATTGCAAATAAAATTATGATGAGATTACAATTATGAAATTCACATTACATTTATATATTATCTATAAATTATTTCTAGTCATTGTTCTATTAAGACTGGGCATTAATAGAATGTAAAAATATTAGCACACAATTTTTTCTTATGAAGTAATCGATCTCATAGACTAAAGTATGAAGACACTTAAACAAATGTGTCAGTACTTGTTAGAGAACAAGTTCACTGATTGACTCCATATGATAATTTCATTTGAACATTACTTATATATCAATGGAAATTCTCATTGTAATGATTATATAAGTGATCCTTTGGCTTGGGATCTCCAAAGTTATCTTGTATAGTGATTGATTTACTGTGATACTATTTATGGTATGTTCTAGTCAAGATAGCTTAGTTGATAGTCATTAGATATAACATAAACTATATGGAAGTAGTTGAATGATCAGTACATGATTCATTACCTAAAAGTAATTAAGAAAAATGTTCCATTATTCTTAATTAGTATTAATTCAGAAAATTTTTGGCTAATAAGGAATGACACTTTGAAAATAGTTTTTAAATGTCATTAATTAAATCAATTACTAATGGTGGAGAACTAACATGATTGGACTCAAATAGAGTAGACATTACTCTCATGCTCTATGTCTAATTGAGATATTATATAATGAAATGATTGAATTTTACGAAAAATAATGCATGGAAAGTATAATCAAAACTATTTTGATATTTCTAAATATTTGAGTAGTCATGATATCTTGTTAGACGTCAATTTTAATCTATAGATATAAATTGTTTAATTATATAGTTAAAGATAAAGTAAATGATTTTAATTTATCTAATCATAAATATGATTTAGTGTTAAATTTATATTCATTACCAACATATTTAGGAACCTAATGAGTCGCGTACAAAGAACAGGTTGAATAGAGAAAAGATATTTTAATTAATTTAAACTTGATTGTAAATTTTGAAAAACTTATGATTAAATATGAGATACTCAACAAATAAGAATCAATGTTACATATTGGATCTTATTTGGGTATAATTGGTATTTAAATATAATTATTTATAATTCTCATTAAAGTTAACTAAAATTAGAATTTAATTTCAATTAAATTACTAAAATATTTAAAATTTATTATAAGTAGGCTTAGGCTCTAAGAAAGATAACACTTTTTGTCTAACCCTCTCTGCAGTAGTTGCAAAATTCTCTCAACACGTTATGTAGATACCGTTAGAGGCTAAACACTTGTGTAGCTACAGTAGTTAAGGTGAGTCGATTTTATAAGCAGTTCAAGAAAAACGACAAGAAAATGATCAAGTTTCAGAATAAGTACAAATTAAGATTCATGTTTTATTATGATTTATGTGTTAATAATTCTATAGAATTTAAGTGATATTGACTTTTAAAAAATCACGCAAAAAGTTTTGAAATTATTCTACTATGCTCAAGATCGGATCCTACCCAAATTTCCCAATACATATGACTTTAGTTCACAAACTACAAGTAGCTTTAGAACCAATAAAAAGATTAAATGAAACTATGATGTGTCCATATTGTAAGTAGGACTTCCTACTTATAAGGAAGACTTTGTTACATGAATAGTGTATATATTATATGATTTATATAAAGTTATCGAAACAATATAGGTTAATATTAAATTATTATGATTCTTATAAATCATCAATGCAATAAAGAAGATCAAATGATTAACATCAACTGAATATATACGATTATCCTTTGATCATTGAACATAATTTATACGGTATAACCTGAACATCAGAAATCGAAAAGTCTTCAATATCGGCTAGCAATGAATGACTGTTGTTGGAATAATATATGAAACAGAAGTGTCAATCAAATTAGTTAGTAAAATTCAATTATTAAATTGCAAATTTGTACATAGTTTAGATGGAAAGAAACCGAACTTAATAGTTGTAAGAGAGTAGATCAATGGAATATAATTGAACATATTTTGCTTTTTTTTTTAATGGTAGTTTAGCAAAATTGCATTAAAATAAAAAGGAGCTCGGTCTAAAGAAAAAACAAACACCAAGTACTAAAGAAGATAAGCAAACTCAGAACATTAAGGATTCCAAGAAGTTCCAAGGGCCAGCGTGTTGTATGCATAGTCTTCACAACACAATTATCTCTAACTTTCCTACAAATTTGCCTGAAGAGGTTTGATGCACTAACAATATTATGTTCGATCCAGATTGAGTAGATTAATTAGCTGGAAAGGAGTTTGAGAGAGCCAGGATCATGACGTTTTTGCTCATCTTTAAACAATATAATTGACATTATGGCTCTTTAACGGAAAAATTGTAGTCATTACAAGTCTTCAGGTCTTTGAGCTAGCGTGAAAATAACTGTTGATTTTATTCAAAGGAAGTCACAAGAAACAGATTGGAAGGAGAGAATTCTGCTTCATTTAGGCTGCATGGATATACACTATGCTATTAGGAAGGCCGAACCACCGAGTACGACTGAGACCAGCACTCCAGAAGCTATTGCTCTTTATGAAAGGTGGGATTGATCTAATCGTGTCTCCGTATCGTTCATAAAGACCAAAATATCTGCTGGCATTCGTAGTTCTATTGACCAGCATAGTAACGTGAAAGATCTATTAAAGGCCATTGATGAGCAATTTGCTACATTCGACAAGGCCCTTGCTAGCACTTTAATTATGTAGTGGTCATCTTTAAGGCTCATTGGAATAAAAGGGGTACGTGATCATATAATGCGTATGAGGGACATAGCGGCTCAGTTGAAAGCGTTGGAATTACAATATCGGAATCTTTCCTAGTGCATTACATCTTATGCACTCTATAGAACAATATGGTCCTTTTAAGATATCCTATAACACACGTAAGGATAACTAGTCGATCAACGAACTGTTGACCATGTGTGTGCAAGAGGAGGAGCGGCTGTTGATGGAAGATGGTGAAAGACTTAATTTGACCGTTTCTGGAAAGAAGAGGCAAGACAATGCCAAGAGTAAGGGAAAGGGCAAAGTTGCTCCTTAAGCCAATATAAAGAAGCCATCAAAGTGTTTCTTCTACAAGAAGAGGGGACACGTGAACAAAGACTGCGCTAAATTTAAGGACTGGCTCGAGGAGAAAAGTACTCAAATTTCATTTGTTTGTTATGAGTCTAATATGGTTAATGTTAATCATAACACATGGTGGATTAATTCTAGTTCTACAATCTATGTTTCGAATACTTTACAGGGTATGCAAAATCTAAGGAAGCTGGTGGGAAGTGAACAAGTCATCTATTCAGGAAGCAAGACGAGTTCACATGTGGAAGCCATCGGGACTAGTAGTTTGGTTTTGAGCATTAGTTTTGTTTTGTGTTTGAAAAAGACCTATTATGTTCCAAATTTCTCTAGAAATTTGATTTCTGTATCCAGACTTGTACCATTTGGTTTTTCCTTTAACTTTTCATATTTTGGTTTCAGTTTGTATAATGAATCGAAAGTTATTGGTTGTGGTGTATTATCTGATGGTCTTTATTCCCTTCAGTTACAAAATAATGATGCCTATAATTCGATGCATGTCACTGCTGGATTGAAACGATGTGTTGTGAATGAAGAATCCTCTATGTTGTGGCACCGTAGATTAGGACACATCTCCATTGAGAGAATTAAGCGATTAGTAAATGAAGGGGTACTTAGTACTTTGGATTTTGCTGATTTTGAGACTTGCGTGGATTGTATTAAGGGTAAACAAACTAACAAGTCTAAAAGGGGTGCCAAGAGGAGTACAAACCTGTTAGAAATCATACATACAGATATTTGTTGTCCAGACATGGACGCAAGTAGTCCGAAATATTTTATCACCTTCATAGACGACTATTCGCGATATATGTATCTCTACTTACTTCGTTCTAAGGACGAAGCTTTGGATGCCTTTAAAACGCTTAAGGTTGAAGTGGATAATCAATGTGGAAAACTGACTAAAATAGTGAGGTTAGATAGAGGCAGAGAGTACTGTGGTAGATACACTGAAAATGGACAATTACCTGGTCTTTTTGCGAAGTTTCTTCAGGAAGATGGGATTGTTGCCCAATACACCATGCCTGATTCTCCAGATCAGAATGGTGTGGCAGAAAGAAGAAACCGAACCTTACTGGACATGGTGAGAAGTATGAGAAGTAACAGAAAACTTTCTCAATTCCTGTGGACAGACGCTCTAAGGACGGCTATGTATATGTTAAACTGGGTTTCGACTAAGGCTATCTCAAAGACACCTTTTGAGTTATTTAAGGGTTGGAAATCGAGTCTGAGGCATATACGCGTTTGGAGATGCCCGTCTGAAGTGAGAATTTATAACCCACAGGAAAAAAAGCTAGACTCAAGGACCATTAGTGGGTATTTCATTGGATATGCTGAAAGGTCTAAGGGGTATAATTTCTATTGTCCATCTCACAGCACTAGAATTGTAGAATCAAGAAATGCAAAATTTCTTGAGAATGACTTGATTAGTGGGAGTGGTCATTTTCCGGACTTAGGTTCTAAAAGTGGCCATTATGAAGCTCAACCCTCTGATTCAAGTGATCAATTGATTGTCATTCACACCCCTCAAAGTCAAACGGGTGTGGGACATCCAGTTACTGAAGTTCCACAAGCTGTTAACACTAATCCAGTAGATCAAGTTGTACATGAGGAACAACCAGAAATTGTTGAGCAGCCAGTTGAACAACAGGTTGAGCAACAAGTTCCTCGTGAGGATAATAATACAACATTAAGGAGATCCACTAGGTTAGAAGGTCAGCAATACCTAGTGATTATATCGTGTATCTACAAGAATCAGATTACAACATTGGAGCTGAAAATGATCCTGAAACATATTTGCAAGCCATGAGTTCTAAGGAATCAGACTTGTGGTACAATGCTATGAAGGATGAGATAAATTCTATGGCATCTAATCAAGTCTGGGATCTCGTTGAGTTGCCAAATGGTGTGAAAACCTTTGGATGTAGATGGGTATTTAAGACAAAGAAAGACTCACGAGGCAACATTGAGAGACATAAAGCAAGACTGGTTGCCACAGGGCATTTAGAGAGAAGGAATCGACTACACGGAAATATTTTCTCCTGTATCTAAGAAAGATTCTCTTCGTGTAATCATGGCTCATTTTGATCTTGAGTTACATCAAATGGATGTGAAGACGGCGTTCCTCAATGGTGAACTAGAGGAAGAGGTTTACATGACACAACCTGAAGGATTCTCCTCTAGTGATGGTGAGCATTTAGTCTGTAAGCTTAATAAATCCATATACGGATTAAAACAAGCCTCCCGACAGTGGTATTTAAAATTTCATAAGGTTATCACTTCATTCGATTTTGAAGAGAATATAATGGACTAGTGTTTATACCAGAAGGTCAGTGGGAGTAAGACTTATTTTCTTGTTTTGTACGTGGATGACATTTTGCTTGCGACTAATGATAAGGGTTTGTTATATGAGGTGAAACAATTTCTCTCAAAGAATTTTGATATGAAAGATATGGGTGAGGCATCTTATGTCATTGGCATTAAGATCCATAGAGAAAGATCTCGAGGCATTTTGGGTTTGTCTCAAGCGACCTATATCAACAAAGTTTTAGAGAGATATCGGATGAAAGATTGTGCACCAAGTATAACACCCATAGTTGAGGGTGATAGATTCAGTTTGAATCAATGCCTGAAGAATGACTTTGAGCGGGAACACATGAAGAACATTTCATATGCTTCAGCCATAGGAAGCCTTATGTATGCTCAGGTCTGCACCCAACCTAACATTACATATGTTGTTGGAATGTTGGGAAGATATCAGAGTAATCCAGGCATTAATCACTGGAAAGCTGCAAAGAAGGTTCTAAGATATCTTCAGGGCACAAAGGATTATATGCTTTTGTACAGACGAACTGAGAACTTAGAAGTAGTTGGATACTCTGATTCAGACTTTGCTAGCTGCATTGATTCAAGGAAATCAACATCTGGTTATATTTTCATGCTAGCTGATGGAGCTGTATCTTGGAGAAGTGCCACCCTGATTGCGACTTCCACTATGGAGGCTGAGTTTGTATTATGTTTTGAGACCACCTCGCATGGTGTATGGTTGAAGAGTTTCATATCTGGGCTCACAGTTGTTGATTCAATTTCTAAGCCGTTAAAGTTGTATTGCGATAACTCTGCTGTGGTCTTTATGACTAAAAATAACAAAAGTGGAAGTCAAAGCAAGCATATCGATATTAAGTATTTAGCCATAAGAGAACGTGTAAAGAAAAAGAAAGTTATCATCGAGCACATTAGCACTGATTTGATGATTGTGGATCCTTTAACTAAAGGCATGCCACTTAAGCAGTTTAAGGATCACGTAGTGCATATGGGACTTGGTTCCACAATGTGATTTTGTTGTATATTTGTTGATTCAATGAAACTCTTATTCAGTTTGATATTTTCTCATAAATTATGTGTACACATATTTTGTTTAGTTTTGTGAGAAATGTCGTTTAATTTGGACCTAGAATAAACATATGGTTTATTCATTAAGTTGAAGGGCGAGTAATGAGAAATTTTGTATATGTAATACATGGAAGATACTACTCACTATAAGAGGACCTATCGCCATGATTCATATATTTGATTTCTTGTTATATGTGGTGTTGGGTTAAATGGACCAAGTGGGAGAATGTAAGTCTTTTTTACGATTTACCTAACCATCTTCATTATTATGTGTGGTCCATTGAAATGCTTTAACCCTACCCACTATATGATGTTACCCATCTACCCAACCCGTTGTCTTAGTAATAATCTAGCTTGTTTGGTCCCTATCTTCACCTAAGCTTCAGTTGACACCATCGATTTGGCTGAGGAAGAGGATAGAAGCTCCAAACTCCACAAACACTTTCACCTTTTCGGTGGAGAGGCAATGGCTGGAGGTATTTTATGGTTTTGGTTAAACTTCCGCTGCTTACTTCATGTATATATGGTCTTTATATGCATGTATTTTGTACAAAAATATTTGTATAGAATCTATGCTGCTGCTAAGGTTTCAATTTATATAATTCTGATAGATCGGGTTAGTTTAAGCCAATTGGACATTGTTTGGTCTGAACCTCATTGGGTTTTCTCGAGTCAGAGGCAGTTGGATCTAGTCGAAACCATTATCATCCTCATAACAACTAAAGAACATTGCTTTGGACAGGAATTTTTGGACTACCTTTGCCTAATTCTAAAGGTTCCGAGGAACTATGGCAAAGCAGCTTTTTACCTTATTTGCCTGTCCCAAACCTTTTGGAAGTAGATCATTAACAATGGCTTCCCAAATCCTTTGTCCTATGAAATAAAGCACTGAGCTCTGTTTCACATAAGCACAGAATGAATGTGTTATATATTACAAAATGTAGCATCCCACTCCCGCAAGGCTTGAACCCGACATCAACGGTGATATCCGAGTCCGTGTCTGCGAAGATGGCATGCTGCGGCACTCAATCAATCACAAGTTGGTATAATTTTTTTTCTTTTTGAAAACACTAACATATGCAGAAGTCCGTTTCCAAAGTGGGCTAAATAAATTTAAAAGTCGATAGAATATTGTTTTCAATACATTACAATCAATACAGTTTTAATGGTCAATTAGGGCCCAATTTCATTCATAACCCTTTTCAGTTACAAACCAATCCACTTTGGGCCGTTTGGGTCCATTTCAATACACAAAACACTTACCATCATTTCCAATTGGCACAAATTGATATAAACAGAATTATCCGCATTTAATCAATCCCATATACAAAGATTCTCATACTTCACCACTTATTACAAACAGAAATAGTCAAATACATATTGTACAGAAAATTGCGGAATACACTATATACAAAATAGGAAAAATCCTAATGCAGATGCGAACTGATCCTAAACTCTAACTTTCCCCTGTGTGCAGTAAGTCTACTCCCGTTACATAACGGGGTATTCTTCTGAATCCTGAAAAAAAGGGATGCAAATTTTGGGTGAGTTTTGCGAACTCAGTAAGTGACCATCATTGATGGTTCACCCAGTCACATAACACATAATTGAATGTCACATTTCACATTCACTGTCACACTTTACATTCAATATAATTAAATCAATCATATTATGCACATGTACATGAGACCCACTTTCCATTTCTTACTTTGTTGTGACCGAGTGTCTAAACTGTCCCATATAGGGCTCATTAGTAACTGTCCCTTATCCGTTTGGGGATACAGGGCTCATTAAACATTGAGCCTGAGGCTCTGAATCACTATCTGAGCTCGAAGCTCATTTTCACTCGTTGAGCTTTAAGCTCTGATTATTGACTACTCTGGTCACAACTGCCATTATATTTCATGCATTCATGCAATGGAATGCATCAATCATATTTGTATGTTCCCATTCAATCTCATTCCCGTATCATCGGACCGTAGTCCGACATTCATCATATAGTTGAGAAGCACACTTTCACTTACATGCAATTGCTCATTCAAAACACATTTATCATCAAATTATGTACACTTAGTTCATCCAATTCACATTCAAGTAGCACTTCAATATCCAAATCAAATATCACAATCATCGGACCTCCTGTCCGGAACCCAACATAAGCAATCACATTCACACAATCATTCCGAAATCAATCAATATCGAAAAGTCAAACAAAACAAACAATGGAATGAAACCATCTAGGTCTACTCACAGTACGCTCCAGATTAGCATTTGCTTCCAATTTTCTGGGAACGCTGAATGCGGACACTTAGAAGCACAATTTATAATCAATGAGAAGACTGAATGCACTCAAAATTATAGTTCAGTTGTTATGAAATGGAAGTGGCCCAATTGGTAATTGATTTCTGCATATGCTTATAATGTTAAAAAAAATTGTACCGACTTTTGACTGATTGAGTGCTCTAGCACGCCACCTTTGCAGGCACGGACTCAGATACCACCATCGATATCGGGTTCGGGTCTTGCGGGAGTGGGGTGCTACAATAAAACATATGCATTAAACACACATATATATATCACCGTAATATATACAACAGCGGTAGCATATATCTTATACAACAACTGTAATGTAAAGATCCATGCATTTAATACAACATATATATACATGTGTGTAGCAGCGGAAGCTTTAAAATAAGAACCATATAATACCTCTAGCCATTGCCGTGAATCACCGAGGAGCTGAACGTGTTTGGAGCGTTTCTATCCTCTTCTGTAAGCAACAGCGATGGTGTAGACGATAATGCTAGGTGAGGATAGGGGATCAAACAATGGATATAAATCCACTGAAAAAGCCACTCAACGCCTTCGGCCATCATAAGGATGATGAGCGAGGTAGGTGGGCAACAAAGGTAAGTGGGTAGGGTAAAGTCCTTTTTAAATTGATCATATGCAGAATTAGAGATAAAACTTACATAATGGAGATTGCTATTAGTTGGAGAAACAAAATTACCTCTTATGCTTTTGTCGAGAACACTATTGATAGGTGTATTTATATGAAGGTCAGGAGGAGCAAGTTCATTACTTTGGTATTGTATGTTGACGATATTCTTTTGGATGCTAATGATTGGGCTTGTTACATAATGTAAATAAAATTTTCCCTAATAAGTTTGAAATGAAAGATATGGGTGAGACATTCCATGTGATTGGAATAGAAATATTCTATCACAGGACAAGAGGATTATTAGGGTTGTCTCAGAAATGATATACCAATAAAGTATTGTAGAGATTTAGGATGAAAAAATACTCAACAAGGTTAGTTTCAATTCAAGAAAGGGATAAATTAGTGAAATGCAATATCCCAAGAATAATTTAGAACGGAAGGAAATGGAATCTATTCCCTGTACGTTTATAATTGGGAGTCTGAGTTATATTCAGACTTGTCCTCGGTCGGATATCAATTTTTCAGTTGGAATGTTAGGTCCATATCAAAGTAATCTCGGATTGGACCAATAGAAAGCTACAAAGACAGTTCTTAGGTATTTATAAGGTACCAAGGATTATATGCTCACATACAGGGAATCAGATCAATTAGAATGAATAGATTATTCCGATTCAAACTATGTTGATTATATAGACTTAAGGAAATTTACCTTCAGTTATCTATTCCAACTAATAGGAGCGGCAATTTCTTGAAAGAGTGGAAAACAATCTCTACTTTCACCATAGACGCTAAATTTGTGGCGTACTTTGAGGCCATTATTTAAGCATTGTGGTTGCGAAACTTTGTCTTAGGGCTAGGTATTGTTGATAGTATAGCTAGATCGCTAAAAATTTATTGTGATAATTCTGTTGTTGTCTTTTTCTCTAAAAATGACAAGTATTCTAAGAGTACTAAACACATAGATTTGAAATACTTGTTAGTCAAAGAAGAAATGCAAAAATATAAAGTGTCAATTGAGCATGTTGGAACTGTTCTAATGGCAGTGGATCCGTTAACTAAAGGATTACAACCTAAAACATTTACTAGCCATGTTGAAAGGATAAATATTATAGATAAATCCCTGTTAGCATAAGATCATGTTATGTATATACATATGTTTGGATTTTTGCTATTATTGTTTTTGACACTTTTGAACTCAATTAAAGATATGTTTTGCTTATTTGTTAGTTGTCACATTATGATGTGTACACACATTGTTTTATTGTGATGACAAATTACATTTTAAGAAAACATTAAAGTTGAGAATTATAGTGTTTCTCAATTACAGTTACTTTGAATTGAGTTGATTGTATTATGCATAGAAGGAATTATGTCGTTAATTGACTTGTTAATTGACTTGTGACCACCATGATCCTATCATTTCAATTCATTCAAGTTTGATGACTTGATAAATTCAATATATGATGCGCACTTATATTGTTGAATCATAAGTCGTAAAATAGGCCAAGTGAGAGATTCTTATATTAATTTAATAATCATAAAAGTGTGATGCATATTACTTGGGTTGATTCTAATATAAGGTAGGCCCAAGATAATGGTTATCGGGCTTGTAGAGAATATTAGAATCTCTAGTATAAATAAAAGAACCCTTTCTTTTGCCTTCATAGAAGTGAATAGTTACCAAAGAAACCTATGTTCTTGCACGATTGGAGAAGAAAGAAGAAAAGCAGAAGAAGAGAGTAGTTAAAGTTTTTTCCGTAGAGAAGGTATTTGTGATCAGAAAGGGATTACACATATTAAGCATAGATCAAGGTTAGTATTTCTTTTTCTCTCTTATAACATGAATCTTAATTAAATGGGTTGAATCAATTGTGTTATAGATGATCATGCGTGAATTCTAGACTTGAAATATTGTCTAAAATATTAAAGATTAAATTTACAAGATCATCAGACAGATTTTGATATGATCACACAAAATGAGTTGTTCACATTAATTTCTTCAATGGCATGCCTAAATCTATGTGGGTTTACGATTGCTCCAGCTATACTATTACAACTCTTCTCCACTCCTGTAAGTTTTGATGAAATTGCGGAAGTTCGATTACTTCAATTCTCTTACGGGCTTTGATTCTATCAGCTTGTCAATAACTTGGCGAGTGACGAACTACTAGTATTAGGAGACCTGACACTTTTTGTCATTCGGCCTGTCAATATTGTAAGTCTCTTAAGTGAGTCTCATGCCTCTCTGTGCATAAAATTGCGTACTTTTAGATCTCAATAGACCCTGCAATAAGTCTATCAGTTAGAAATAAAGCTGCGTATTTTTTTGATCTCTCCAACCACAATCAGCAGGACTTCCAGTGGGTTGTGTAATAATAATAAAGAAAGAGTTTGTATGTAAAATTGCCTCACTTTTCATTGAATGAATGAATGTTTATATATA